>JAOEGS010011975.1:0-33594 GCA_025447755.1 Corythornis vintsioides | reverse complement strand
ATCTATCTAACATGGTAATGTCTAATCTATCTAACATGGTAATGTCTAATCTATCTAACATGGTAATGTCTAATCTAATGCCCAGGTTTTTGCTGCCTTCTGTCAATGGAACTGCTAAGTCAGTTATTGTCTGGTCCTTCTCTGTATGATGAGCAGGGAGAGAGGAGCTCCTTGCCTGGTGGTTCAGCCCATGCAGGACTGGAGAAGTCCTAGTGCCACATCCTTCTTTCTCATTCTCTAAATTGATGGGATTTCTAACTTCAGTATCTCAGTTATGTGTTTCAAATACATGGGATTAACTCGTACCTAATGCATGTGGTTTCCCTTGTTCTGCAAAGACAATAGCAAGGTTAGATGTTTTCAAAGAGCACATGGTATTTACCCAACTAGAGGGCAATTCAGGAGCCAAAACACCATTTCCTTGTGAATTTGAGACATTTGAGGGCACCTTGCCCAGCTTTCAGCTGCTGCTCCGAAAGGCAGCAGTCCTTCCAGAGGCCAAGGGTCCTAAACCAGTCCTGTGCAGGTGGCACAGATGGTCTTTGGATACCAAACTAGGCAGCTTCTACCTCTCACCATCTGCTGATAGCAATGCTTAAATGTTTCCTTGGGGTATCTAGCTTTGGAGAAATGCAAATAGGGATAATTCAGGCTCTGTGAATCTAGGATGATGCAAGTTAATACATTGCATATCAATAGGTATGTGCACGTGTAATACATTAAAACATAGCTGTCCTTTACACAGGCAGACTATACAATTATTTTGTTGGTTGTTGGAAAGGAAAACAAAGGCATCATATTCTAGTTGGCTGGAATATTAGTGGTGTTTGCTAGAAAAGCCTTCAGTTAGCAGCTGAATGCAGAGGTAAGCTCTAAAAAAACATCATGTAAGAGGGTTTGTAAGTCTATATTAATTTGTGTGATTTTTACAGTCAGTAGCAATAAGCTATTCTGAAGCTGGGCTAGCAAAAGCTCAAAAATTAATTCAAACAGCTGTCATAAGCAGTAAAACATATTAAGGGTCTTGTCCACTGGACTGTTACCCAGTGCCATGATGGTTCATCCTACTTTTCCATTCTTCCTGGCCTTGCTGAAAGAGGTAAAGTTGGTTTGAGTTTTTATATCCATTATAGGTTGAAGACAGGCTCACTCTGTGTTTTGAGGGAATGTGTGATACCTTTTCCAATTTAGAAGTAAAGCCTTATTAGCTTTCACCCAGAGCTGACTTTTGCTGTGTGTGCATGGAATTTTCTGTTAGTAATTTTTAGAATCCTTCCTTAATGGAATGGCCCAAACTAATCAATATCCATCCAGTTCCATTTACTTTGGCACCTACAGGCTCTGTAGACTCCCTACCCCATCCTTGCAACTTCGAAGGGGAGAAAAAAATCCTCCTCCAGATCTAAGCAATCTGTTCAGCTGACCTACAGAATGAAGGGTATGAGTAAATACAGACCAGCCTCCCCTGCCCAAGGGCATAATGTCATTGAATGCCAGCAGTAACTCTGGGGGGATCTCACTGAGTGCCATTTCCCTGCAGCAGCAGAGCCTTGTTAAAGAAGCACTCGAGGAAGAGGTACCTGGCAGAAACACCACCCTTTGCCTGATTGGGTATGTCAAATGGCTCAATTCACTCTTGCACCACTGCCTAATGGGATTCACCACTGCACTGGAATATGCTCTGAAGCTTGGATGGGAAGGAGGGGAGCAAAGGAAGAGTATTAATAATGCACCGAGGTATCCTTGTCAGCTCTCAGGCTGTTCGCTCCCAATTTGCATATGCTCCAAGTTGTAAGAAATCACTTTGCACAGCAGTGTTGCATTTAGCTGAAATTACATTATAATTTCAGATGTGGAAATTTCTATTCCATGTCTGAGGCAGTGAGATGTCCCATCAGGCTCTGCAGTCATTATCTTAAACAATTGAAATGCATGCTTGCACTTAATCAAAATTAAGGGGAGACATTACTTCAGCCTCCACTTGCCAATTCAGCCCAAAGAGGAGCAAGAATATTAAACTAAATTAGAAATGGTGTTAGTTCCCAATAATTTCTTTATGAGCTGGAGTTTGGCCAGAGTTTTGTTTTGTTTTTTTTCCAAAGACTGCATATTTGAACCAACACCTCTATCTCTGCCAAGCAAGTGTCCCCAAAGAAACACTCTTCTCAAAGGAGGGAAGTGTTCAGGTGCATTTAGGATCTGTACTTAAACTTTTTGTGCTCCTTCAAGCTTCCCTTCATGGGAAGTCTTGGAGTACCAGCAGAGGGGTGGTGAGCAGCCGTTTCATTGCCTTCATTCCTGCCATGCACTGGTTACTGCCAAGGAGCAGAGGCTGCAGGGATGGAGCCTGCCTTTCTCAGTTTCTTCCACTGTGGTACATTGTCATGGTTTAAGCCCAGCAGCCAGCATTGGACACAGCCTATCACTCACTCCTACCCACCCCCCCCTCCCCAGCAGAATGGGGAGAAGAAAATACAACAAAAGACTCGAGGGTCAAGACAAAAGATGGGAAGGACACAGTCACCAGTTATTGTCACAGACTCAACTTGGGCAAACAAAATCAATTTAAACAACACAACCACCAATTTAAAATACAACTGGATCTTAGAAACACCTTCACCTCACCCTTCATCCTCTTCTCCGGCTCAGCTCTGCTACCTCCTCCCCACCCAGTGGCATAGGGGGCCAGTGAATGGGTGTTGCAGTCAGTTTGCCCTGTGTTGTTTCTGCCACTCCTTCCTCCTGAGGTAGAATATTCCTCTTAGTCTTCCCCTGGGGCAATGTGGTGTCCCTCTCATGGGAAACGGTCCTCCATGAACTTCTAGCAATGTGGGTGTCTTCCATGGGTTATTTAATACTCCCAGCAAGGGACTGCTCCAGCACAGGCTTCCTTCAGAGTCACAGCCTTTTTCAGGAGCAGTCCCCTGCTCCAGTGTGGGATCTCCCATGGGTGACAGGTGGGATTCTGTGCTACAATTGGTCTCTAAGGGCCACAGGGGTTCAGCATAACAAAGAGGAATGGCTGCTCCAGCATGACTCTACATCTTTTTCCTCACTGACCTCATGAGACATGCTTCTCTCTCTCCTGTCCCACTCCTATCCAAAACAAACAAGCCCCCAAACCAAAAGACCTAGCCCAGTGGGTTTCTCCCCTCTTCCAGTATGTTATATCACAGAGGCACTGATTAGCTCAGACTTGGTGAGAGGTGGGTCTGACTTGCAGCCAGGGCAGCTTGTTGAAGCTTCTTACAAGAGCCATACCAGTATCCCCTCTTCCACTACCAGTCTTCCACCAGACAAAAATCCAACACACAGACTGGAGCTTGGAGATGGGTTAGAACTGTGGTTTGAGGCTGGGCACTTGTTTCCCGTTCCTTTAGTGCATTTCCATTCTGGAGTTATGTTTTGGGTACCTGACCAGAATAGTAAGCCCCAGTGAAAAAATACCCACTTGAGATCTTTCTGCAACTAAAAGTGTTAAGCTTCTGCCACATTTTTGTTTGTGAGGTGATAAAATCCTGCTATTATGTAGCCAGAAGATGGCAGCCTTTATTTCAGCCTCAAGACCCACTGTGTCTGCTGCTGTGAAGCAGGTTGGCTTCTGGCCACACTTCAACACAGCTGTCTGCAGCTGGTGTCTACTCACAGTTGCCCCCTCCCAAATGTTATGCTCTACCTCTTGTAGTTTGGCTGGACATCCTGGATTTAAACAGCATTTTGATAAAAAAAGAGAACTCTTTATCAGGGAGTGTAGTAATGGGCTAAGGGGTAACTGTTTTAAACTGAAAGACAGTAGTTTTAGATTAGATAATAAGAATTAATTCTTCACTGTGAGGGTGGTGAGACACTAGAATAGGTTCCCCAGGGAAGTTGTGGATGCTCCCTCCCAGGAAATGTTCAAGGTTAAGCTGGAAGGGTCTTTGAGCAACCTGGTCTAGTGGGAGGTGTCTCTGCGCATGGCAGGGGGAGCTGGAACTTAGGTGTGTTGTTTATCTGCCAGTAGCTGCAGGAGGAGAAAGAACGAGGCAGAGACAATTTCTTCACCGAGATTCAAAGATCCCTTTATTTATTAATTTACAACTCTTTTTATACCCTTTTAACTTCAAGGTAATTGGACAAGAAATCAGCCACCCCCTGGGGCGATTGGCTGGGGTGCCACAGCACCCAGAGTCAAAACATCTCTCTACTGTTTTACAAACAAATGCCACCAAGGTCACAGCTTGGTGAGAACCTTCGCTTTCCCACGGGAAGGAAAATTCCTTTGCTTCAGCATTTTAACACCCACATAGGTGAGCCTTGACATCCCTACCAATCTAAACCATTCTATGACTCCCCGACAGTGCTCAGGATATAATCCAAGGAGTTTTCAAGTGAATGGTCAGACCATTAAAGTCCAACTGCAAAAAAAAAAAAAAAAAAAAAAAAAGCAGTAATTAGGTCCTTTGCTTCATTTTCAACTCCAACGTTCATGGAAGCTGCCTTCTTATACCATGAATAGCAGCAGAGATGACATTTTGTAAGAGAAAGAGTAACAGTGGGAAGATAGATGTGACAAAGGACGTCTGTCTTATATTGTCTTGTGTTTGGTAAGGTCATAGGCAGTACAAACTCACCCCCTCCCCCCCCATCCGATATGTTCATGCTTACAGATCACAGCACATCACATCTCCTGGGACCCATGGAAGAGGAGACAGGAGCTGCTGACCTCTGGCACCCAGCAAGCTGCCAGCACTACTCTGCTAAAGCTTCCCTTTCTCTCTCATAAATAATGTGCTCTCACTTGTGAAACCCCTTCTGCTTTTATGTGGTCTGGATAATCGTATCTCTGCTACGTAAGGTGAGGCCAAAACCACCTGAAGAGAGCAAGAAACAGGGAAGAGAAACTAGGAAGCCAAGTGCTACAAGTAAAGAGTAGAACAGGAACTGCAGCTGGAGCCCAAAGCATTGACTGCCAAGTGTAGTAGCTGAGTGGGAAATAAAAAAAAATTACAGTTCAGTAACAAAGAGCACATTTAATTTCCCCTTCTGGATTTACACCAAGGTAAAATTTGCTTTCTCTATATGTGTGTGTGAAAAGCAACTGTCACAGGGAATACTTACAATGCAAAATTGTTTGTTTCCAACAGTTTGATGAAACAGCCCAGAAGGAAAAGAACTGACTAAAATCATGTTTCCTCAGAAGATGACTTTCTGGATATGTCCATTTTTCTGTTTCTTAATGCTGCTTTCAGGAACTGTGAGCTCTGTGCAGAATACATAGGACCAGTCCCCAGCTTTTTCTCAGTGTGTTATCTGGCTGGGCAAAGCCTTTGCTGTCAGGTAGCAGAACCTGGTCAGTGGGACTTGGGAACTAACTGACAGGAAATGTGCACATTACAGCCCGACAGACTGTGCAGCACTGGCACATCCCCCAGGTGTTTTTTTACTCCAATATATACTGCTAATTCTAACCAGAGGGGTTTGGGTTGTCAGTTCCTGCACTGAAAATTTTGGAGGATGCATGCTGGGCAAGAGATGAATGAAAGAAAGCCTCACACAGTTCAAAAAAAGCCATTGTCTCTTCTCCTGTACCTCCTGTCTGTCCAGCTCCTGCTGGCCCAGCATCCCATCCTGTTTCAGGGTCCCCATCTCCAATGAGGTTTCTTGATGGCAGGGTGAGGGCAACTGTGCTGCCCTGTACAGGCAGGAGTTACAGACAAGGGTAGTAGGGTAGAAAGGAGGTGAGAAGCATGAGAGTCTCATAGGAGTGTTTTTCCATCACCAGTGCCAATTTCTCTGGCTCTTAAAGGTGTGGAAAGGCTGATTATATGACATGCTGTGAGAGGCTTGGGCACAGATGCTGTGGTAGCTCTAAGCAAAACCAGTAAATTAATTAAAGAGGCAGGTTCTCTTGCATGCATCATCTCTGCTTGTTTACTTCAAATCACCTGATCTAGCTGTTCTGTCATGCTTCTTACTTAACTGTTAGTAAGGATTATTCTGAGGTTTGTTTTTTTCCTCTTTCCCCTCTGCTGCTCCTTCTGCCAGTGCTTGCTCTGGTCTTTATTTCCAACCATCAAACAGCAGCCTTTCATCTGAGGCTTTTCCATTTTCCAGGCATGTCAATGTAATTCAGTTCTTACCTAGTGCTGATGGACTTGGCATGGACACTGGCATGGATGTAGGACTCTCCCATCTCATCCCTTGCGTTGAGAGGACAGAGCATCTCCCATGTCTGCCAAGAGAGTGCAGGGCTCTTCCTCCAAAATCCAGGGTACAGAGCACCCCTGGTTAGGGAAGGTTACCCAAGGCTTTACCACTCCACAGCCAGGTGAGGACTTCAGCAGAAAGAGGTGGTGTTTTCACGGCACTTCTGTCATGGTTTTAATAGCAACAGCAGGTTGCTTGGAGAGTTGTCAATGGTGATAAACTCAGTCCTATTCTGTTTCAAAATTGGTTTAAGAAAGATGCCTGGCTGTTTAATATTTAAGCTAAATGTTTAATGTTTAAACAGGGAAATTGTTCTGATTGTCAGGAAGGGCATTAAAGCAGGATGCAAACTGGTCTATAATCTCTAAGAAATGCTGCCCTTTCTCTGCAGCAGCGTGGTGCCTGGGAACTGCAGGAGTTTCAGAAATGCCAATTTTAATCAACCTCTTTCAGTTCATTTGCTACTTACCACTCCCACAGCAGTGAGACACTTTTTTTTTCCCTGCAAAGTGAGGAACATTGTACCTGGCTCTGTTTAACTGGTTGAGATTCGTTTAGCCAAATTGAACTTGTATTTCAAAGCCCAAACAAATTGCAATAGACAAAGTGCATGGATCAGGTAGAAAGGAAATTTTGACAGTGTTGGTTTGTGGCTGTATTCCAGATTAATTGGGGTCCCTTTTGCGGGTGCACACAAAAGCTGTGAAATTAAGGTGTTGAATTTAAAGTAATCACAAAAATGAATGGTTCTAATTGCCACAAATACGTATATGGATGAATGTTTTTGAACAGATATGGACATGTTTTTTGGGTGGTGACAATATTCACCTGGGGGAAGTGTGTAATAGTACAGAACCATTTAACACCACAAAAACCTTGTCAGGAGCAAGGCCTGAGCTCCCTCCTTGAGCCCTCAGGTGAGCATTATGGCTGTGCCAGGCTACATGTACGGGGTAGTCCTAGCACACAGGAATCCTTGCTCCATAATGGCTGAAGCTGGGGAGAATATCTTCAGCAGAGAACCCTTGAGTCAAACAGCAATTCACATTAGTCACTTTCCCTTGCCTTAAATGTTCCTAAGGTGGATGCTAAACCAACCTGTCAAACGACTTGTCAAAAATCCTTTAAACAAGTTTAATACTACAGTTTAGTGTGTTCAAAATCTAACATTTCTGCTTCATAGTAAGACTATTCTCCCCTTTCCAGTGAGGGTAATTTGAAGTGCACATGTAAGTTCAAGGTAGATGGGAAAGTTGAAGATGAAATGTATTCTTCTTATAAATAATATTTTTTTTATCCCTGGAGAAACTGGTAGTGGCTGGCTGATTCTCACACAGAATGGCTATGAACAATAAATGAAATAGCTCAGGAGCTATGTATTGCCTTGCAATAGAAATGTGTATGGATAAGGTGAAAAACAAACTTGTGTGTAACCTTTCCCATGGGGTGCTTGGCACTGTGAGCACTTGCTCACACTTGATGACAAGGCACTGCCTGAAGCACCCCTTCCCTCTGGAAATGGCTTCTAATTTGAAGCCCACCAGCACCTAGGCTGAGACTGGTCTGCACTTATGGTGTCTACAAGAGTTTTGTACAAAAAAAGTGTGAGGACATACAAGTATGGTTGAAGCAGAGGTCAGGAGTGAAAGTCATCCTGGACAGGTAGGTATTTCTGCTAGTGTACACATATGGGTCATATCAAGCAGAGCAAGGGTTTTTTGGCTGCTGCACATGATGTGCCTTGTGATTTAATGCACTAGAGAAACCCCATCTTCCACAAACTCACAACAAACAACATGAGAAAGGGTCTGAAGAAAAGTTTATAGAAGAGCTTCTGTTATTGAGGTTTCAGGATTATTGAAAAGCATATTTCACCCATGTTGAACGACAGTTGAGGTCATGGACACATATAATGCACACATTTCATGGCCAAAAGATTGCATAATGACAGTATGTTGTGAAACATATTCCAGACTTCAGTTGAACACTAAAATGATTATTTGAAGTGTGTCATGTACATAGTAAGAGCAGAACAGGCACATGCTTCCAATTACTGTAATTTACAAGGCAGTAATTCAAGCCCCAAATATATTTCTCTTTGTTGGAGGAAGGCAGTACAAATTATGAGCAAAAAGAGGGGCAGTAAGCTGACAGGGAGCCAGGAAGCTGCTGCCATTTGGAAAAGAATAGCTAGCACCTGCTGCAGGTCAGAGAGGTTTAACTTCCCAAATTCATTTCACTCTGGTTTGACAGCAAATGGCTGGGCTGGATAAGATGCTCTTGGGCCAAGAAGTAACCAAAAGGTGTGTTGTGGCTGTGCCACACCAGCATAGGCACCCTGAAGAACAGGTAAGTGCAGATGTCTGCTTGGTAGCAGGCAGAATAAAGTCCACTTGTGCTTCCTCTCTCACCATTTAGTGAGCTGCTTCATGCTAATTACCTCTTTTCATCCAGCTCGTGGTTAAGTTTCATGTTGTGATGATTAATAATTAATCAAATGCATTTGAAAATTAATTTGGCAATTCTATGTCTGATTGGCATGCTAATCTCTTCTGTGCAGTGGAGATGTTATGGGAATAACCTCAGATATTCTGAGCTGCTGAGGTGAATACATAAAGTCATTTCTTATCTGATGTGGTAAAAAATAAAGTGGCGAGTGGAAACAAATGCATTCTCCAAGACCTCTTAGCCTTTTGGGATTTGCATTTTGCTTTGCCTGTATTAGGAATATAACATCAAGATTATCATGTCAAATCAAAATAAGAGGGCAAGGAAAAAGCAAATTTGAAAAATGGCCCCATGGTTGATGACTTCTGTTTGGCTGGTAGCAACTGCAGTAGATTTGATGCATTAAATATGGTTCTAAAACAAAAAAGCACAAAGAGAACAACTTTTGCCCTTTCTGTCTCTCCATGCCATTTCTCTCCCGAAATAGCATCTCGTTAAAGGGAAGAAGAGGGAGTATGAAGGTTCCACTGGATGCGTGGTCCCCACTAATTTCGAATTAGTAATCCCTTTTTGTAGGCAAAGAGCCCTGCAGCAGCCACAGAGGTGAGGCACACGGTGGAGCTAAGTAGGCACAGCAGTCCTGGCACAGATGGCAAGTTCCTCTCCCAGAAGGTGGTGGTGAACGGTCGGGCTGGGACGTCCTGGGGGAAGAGAGGAGATGTTTCCACTGCAAAGTCCCCCTCAGTGTCTGAGTGGGGAGGCAGTAAACAACCTCCACCCCACTAGGTTGGTTTTCCCCAGGACCAGATTTGGAGGTGGAAAGGAGAGTGAAGGCTGTGAAATGTGTATTTTCTGTCAGCCCAAACAGCCACAGGACAATGAAAGGAGGGTTACTTGTGACTGAAAGGAGGTTCTGCTAAGTTTAAAACCATGGCTTGGGGCTGCACAGAACAAGGATGATTTGCTGCATTTTCCAGTCCCCCAGGTTCTGAGATCTTTGTCCTTGGCTCTTGGCCATCCCCTCCTCAGACAGGGGTAACAATAGTCCTCAGATGAGTCAAAAAAATTAATACCATCTGCATGTGAGGTAAACAAAGCCTCACTCAGGGTCAGGCTTCATAGGAATTGAAGAAATGGGATCACAGCCTGACCAGGGGGTGCACATCCGACAGGATGACAAGAAGCAAGTCTGGCTTACCAATGACTCTGGCTCTGGCATCCAGATTTCATTCTCTGAGATCCTAGCCATACTGTACAATATCTAGAATAAAAAAAAAAAAAAAGCTTATGCCACATGAGAAAATATTAAAATGCACACTACTTTCAGATTTGGAAAAGCAGAGCAAGTCAGAGCAAGGTGACTGATAAAAGACATAACTATGACTAGCTGAAAGTGCTTTGAACCAGAAAATGTATAGTGATGTCTCTTTATATCAGCAATGAAAGAAGAAGGAGGTAGTCTTGGTAGTTTTTGTAAATCTATGATGGTCATGTTGGTAGTGGTTTAAGGATAAGAAGACAGTTTCACAAACTCATTTGTAAAAAGTAGGACTTCACTCAGAAATCCACACAAACTACAGCTTCTCCAGATGATTATTTTAAATATTTTTCTAAGTACAAGTAAAAATGCTCTTTCACATGGTGGTTTAAGAAATAGGAAGGTGAGGTTACCAGCACACACTCAGAATGCAAAGCCTGTTAAGAAGTGATCACAAACTAGAAAGAGGAGAGCGACAACTTTGGGCTTTCAAATCATACAATTATAATCTCTTGGCTATTCAGATAGTACAAAGCTCATCAAGGATTATTCTTCAGAATAAATTGATTGTAATAATCATGGTGGTTCTCAGGGGCAAATGAAGGTCTCCAGAAGAGACAGCTAACCATCCTTGTAACTACTGCTTGAAAGCATGGAAAAAAGAAAAGATAAATTAGAAGACTTGAAGCAGAGCAGATAATGACTATAAGGTGAATAGGATGTTCTGTCAAATAGAAGCAAAGGGCTGATTTTCCCTTAAATAACAGCTCTGCAATACAGCAGTTTAAACTGAACTGTACTGTACACCCTTTAATGTTTTTTTTTCTCCTCCCTCCAGACTGTTGTAAAGGGATTTCACTTTGACTGGGAACCCAGCCCAATGTGTGTCATTCTGAGGAGATTTAGACATCATCAGAGCTGCCCATTATGAATTCATAAAGCTGAGCTAATGGCACTCTCATAAAAGAAGAATCAGAAAGGATAGATCAAAATTGAGACCAATGCTCAGATTTCCAGATTGCTGCAAAGGAAATAGCTGTGAGCAATTGTAATGACTTAAATTACTTTTAAAACATACAGTGATTAATTTGTTAGAAAATGTGGTGGTATATCTAAGGGCAGCATCAGGTTGGAGGGTTTTTTCCTCTAGACATGAGGTACATGGCATGAGCTTCATTTTAAGTTGCCAGTGCAGCAATGCACTGCATAATGTTCTGATTCAGGTGAGACTCTTGGCTTCACTTTATTCAATGAAAAAATTAGCAAAGTTTTGTTTTGTTGTTGTTGGGGTTGTTTTGTTTATTGTTTATTAGCGGGTTTTTTTATTATTATTGTTGTTGTTGGGGTTGTTTTGTTTATTAGTTGGTTGTTTTGTTGTTTGTGTTGGTTTTTTTTAAAGAAAGCTTTGATTCACATCTTTTTCTGGGATTCCTCCCTATCAACTCTAGGACCCTCTGCACAATTAGAGTGTGATGCATGAAATCAGACCCTCCAAGCTCTACTTAATCCTTTTTAACCTTTTAATAGAGCTGCTGAAAGCAAACAGATGAACTGTACCTCTCTGGCTGCTCTCTCTCCTGCCTGTACAGCCCCCTCCATGTATCCACTCCACTGGGTAGCTGTCTCTGTGCCAGCAAAGTAGATCCTGTCAATGGGCTGCCGAATGATCCTTGAAAAAAAAAACAAAAAGAAAATGTCAGATGACAAGTAACCACTACCCAAGTGCTCAGATGTGGGATGAGTGCCTTCCTACCCGTGCCTGGGCACACAGGCAGGCTGCCACACCATGACAGACCAGCTAAGGAGTTTACCCTAAGTCATTGTGATGCATTCCATGGTTTATGCCTTCCACACACTTCCCAGTAATATACCTGCTATTAAAGAGCTTTATCTAACATGTTCCTTTAGGAATAAAGCAATTCTGCACAAGGAAGGCATGGGAGGCTTTGCCAGGAGGAGAGAATGAGTTTTCATGTAAGGGTTTTGTGTCTTCCCCTTGTGATTTGACTCAATGGGCTTCACCAGAGCCTGGTGCTCCACCCACACAGTCAATGGAGACTTCAGTCCACAATGCATACCCTCAAGGTGTTAGAAAGTCTTAAACTGTTCTACTGAAAATACTGTAAGTACCCTAGTGGGGAAAGTTTCCTGGCTCTACCAAGTCTCTTTATGACTATGCTTTGTTTCCCTGGAAGTCACAAGAGGAACTCTGTTCTTACTGAAGTCAATAGCAATCTCCTTATTTGCTGAGGAGTAGGGAAGTGGAAAGAGGGTTGGATCTTCCCCAGTACAGCACATATGCCATAAATTTGTTGCATAAGGTATACCATTGTACACGAGCTAAGAAATGTAAATTAGCAAAGCATTCTCTGGTTTACCTTCCATAAGAATACATGATGCCAGGTGGAAAGTAGGCTGTATAGCAACCCCCTGAATATTGCTCCATGCTCCAGTTCTTTTCTTCATAATGCACAGGCTGTAAGTATTATCAAACATTAGAGAGTGAAATAGTGGCAGAGAAACTGGAAATGTAAAAACAATTTTCCTTTGAAGAGGGAAAAAACAGGCTAAGGAGTGTTGTGTCATCCACCTAATACTATCCATCCACACAAAACAAATCTCTGCACTTGTACAGAAGCACTAGCCTCCCATGGGCAAACAAAACCATGCACTGCCTTCTCTTATAAACAGTGAGACTGGCAGCTCTTTTCTTTCTGTACTAGATAATGCTGCCCTCCCCTCGGGAGTAGAGATTGTATGGTGCAACATTCAATTTTAGGTACCAGGAATTTTGTTTATATCCTCCAGAACAAAGAAACAACATTTCTGTACAACAGAGGTGAAAACGGGCATTCATTTCTTACATGTAAAGCCTCTTCCATCCCCATTGCCTTAGCATATGCTTCACAGATCTTCTTCTTCCTATAGGAAAATAAAATCAGTCAGAAAAAAAAAAAAAAAGGAAAAACCCATCAGCTATTGTCCTTCTTATTAAAAATCACATTTATTACAATACACTGGAATAAAAAGTGGGTTTGGCTTTTTTTTTAAGTCTGATTTCAAGTTCTTATCCAAACATACATTTTTCAAATGCTGATGCCTAAATGCAACATCCAAAATGGACCCAGAGAATGGGAAATGAAGGTTGCTTTTGGCAATGAGCTCTGAAAAAAATAAAACTTTGTACATTTATTTTAGCATGCAGAGCCAATCCATTCTCATGTTCACTGGTGTAAGAGGAGAAATGGCCTCAAGTTACATCAGGGAAGGTTTACATTGGATATTAGGAAGAAATTCTTCACTGAGAGGGTAGTTGGGTGCTGGAACAGGCTGCCCAGAATGGTGGTGGAGTCGCCATCCCTGGAAGGGCTTAAAGAACGAATAGATGTGGAGCTTAAGGTTATGGTGTAGTGGTTGGAGAAATGCTGGGACAAAGGTTGGACTTGATGACCCTGGAGGTTCTTTCCAACCATATTGATTCTGTGATTAGTGTCTTAGCTAAAAGCTCAATTTTTTACCCCACTTCCAGTACTGGTAGTTGCAGTGAGCATGTGTATACATGCATATGCACACACATATCCACATACATATTCCTGTGGGGAAGCATCCCAAAGAACTGACTTATTCTGAATTATTTACAGTTTCTGAACTCTTACCTCTCTTCCTTACTGAGATGGGTCAGTTTAACAGCCTTTCTGGTAAGGATAAAACTGAAAAGAAAAATATGGCATATAAATATCACACAGTGTCAGCTCTCCAGCTGATTCACCATCTCTTGCTTGAAATGATTCTAAAACAAGATGGGCAAAGCACTTTACCAGTAAGTAATGGTCTTGACATTTTATTTTTTCATCATACCTCATGATTTAATAATTACAGGTCACACAGGTGAGACACCTGTGCAGGGCACCCTGGGGAGTTTACTGAAAAGAATAGCATCCACTCCCAGGAGAGCAGGCACAGAGGACTGCCTTACAGCTCCCAGATGAGAAAGCTGCAGGTTGCAAGTGTGTTTTCACAGCACTGGCCTAATTTTTCTCTGTGAAAGCAAAGTTGTACCCAAACTGGCAGAGAGATGAGAGTGTCTAGCAAACTAGTCTGCACTAGATACCCTCTTATACCTAGGTCTTATCCAAAAGGACTGAGACCCTGAGTTTTCTCGAGCTTTTGAAGTCTCACAGACAGCTGGCCATACCACTGCCTGTGTCATTTGTAAGTGATGTGAGCCTGCTGCTCTGACAAGCACTGCACAGTGTCATGGACCAGCCCTTTAAGAACTGGGATTAACATTTATTCAGCTTGAAGGGAAAAGATTTGGTGATTAGTTCACCTGACCTTAGTGGAGATACATAGGGGATGAAGTCTACCCCTGTGCTCTTTTAAAAAGTTGCTTAAATCTACAAGGAGAAAGCAGGAAAGTTTTCCACGTGGGGTTTGGCAAAGGCTTATTCCTCTCAGGTCATGGAAGTTTTTAAGCCTTGAACATGCTCATGAACATGTATAGTTCAGCATAAGTGGCAAACTTTCCTTGCTAGACACTGAAGTAGTTGCCTGACATTTACATTGGCCTATATTTTTTTGGCAGTCTCGCCTCAGATGGAAACATTTGTAAAGACTGTTCATCTAGCTTAACCTATTTTAAAGGTTAGTCAATGCTGTTACATATTTCCCATATGTTTGTCCAAACGACAACTTTTTTACTTGGCAGTTTCTTCAGAATCATGATATCTTCACTGCACAGCTGCTGCCCTGCTCAAACACCAGCTGATGTTTGCTGTCTTTGCCTCAGCTCAATGGGGAGAGGAGGCAAATGAGTATTTCTTGGACAACTGAATTTTTATTTTGTCCCAGGTACTAAATACAAGGTGCAGCATAAGCCAAATAAAGGCTCACAAAGGTAGGCAAGGAAAGGTTTTACTGCTAAAACTACTCCACAAGGAAAAAACTCTATAACTTAAAATGAACTACAGCTGAATCCAGCAAATCCTGCTCAGCTATCTCCTTTGTTTTAGGCTATTTGTAGCAGTAGCTTCACCTAAAAGCTAGAGTCACACAAGACTTGTCAGAAAGTGCTCTCCTCCATCTATGAAGCCTGTGGGAGTGGGCACCACTGATGTAACCCAGCCATTTCCCCTCATCCTCCTCTCCTTCATAGAAAAAGAAATACACATCTGTAGGTATGAGCTAGAAGTTTTTCACCCCATAATGGCAGGGACAGTTCCATCAGGTTTAGTGTCATCTATGGTTATTCCAATTGGGGACTCTTCATCCTCAATGATGAAAGAACCACAATAACCTAAGGGGGGGAAGAAAACAAATGATTGTTAGAAAAACTTGATGATGATGATGATAGTTTCTGACAGAAATGAGCACGGAAAATTACCCATAAAAGAAATTCCATGGTAATTCCTCCACCACCACTAGTACCTATATGTATGAAGTGTTTTTGTAAGTCTCTGCTCTCTTCCCTCTTACTCTGGGAAATTTTGTACACAGATTTATAGAAGTTATATTTGAATTCCATTATTACTTAGCAAGGACTTTAGTGGGTTGTTGTAAGTCCCTTTGGCCTTTTATGTTTCAGGCAATAAATGTTAAAAATAAATGGATCTAGCACGAACTACAGTGGTTCATTGTATGAGCAACTTTGGCCAAAACAATAAAATCAGCAACAAAAGCCAGTGTAATTACACCTGGTCACTGCAAGATCAAACTGACACCCTGTATTGATTTTGCTGATGATAAAACTGTCAGGAATGGTGTCTTGTGACAGTAATGCAGCAGAAACATAGGCTGTCTAATCTAGTACCACATCACTACGTGTTTAAGATGTAAACACAAAAAATCCCATCTAAATAACACTGTATATACCTGAAACATGCAAGATTGTATTATTTTAAGAAACATTCCCTGTGCAATACTCAGTATTGTTACACAGGAAGCAGAAACTAATCTACTCATACAAATAGTTCTGGAAATTGTATCAGTTAAAGCTGAGAAGCACACGATGTTGTAATGCATGGTTAAAATATCTTGGGTTAAACAAAGAGCTACCTTGGTGTTCTGAGATAGCTAGTATGTAGAAATGAGGATTAAAACCAGGGTAAGGTCTTGCTTACACCTTAATAACTCTGTGTCATCTGCTGTAAATACTCTTTGGCTGCCTTAACTCTGTCCCTGGCAGACAGAAGCAGGGACCTCCTGCTTCAGGGTCACTGCTTCTGCACAGTGCAGGTTCCAGCAACACTTCCCAGGCAGACCTTGTTTGCTCTCTCAGTCATCCCTCCTCAGCAACAGTGAGATTCAGGATTGTATTGAGTCTGGACTCATCTTTGGGACAGGCCATGCAGTGGGGCTTGGAGGAAGAGCTCTCCCTTCTATGGACCTTTACCTTTCACTTTTCTGTGTGCTTGGTTTTGGGGTTTCACACATTTAACCCCTTGCTTGGATTTATTCCCTGACAGCACAGCTTCAAAATTCATGTAGCAGGGGCTCCCAAGTCCTTCACTTTTCCCACATACCCTTCCTCTTCCAGAAGGCTTCCTTGTAGTACACCATGCATTTTATGACACACCCCATAGGCAGCCGCTGAATTAACTGGTTTCTCTTTGGTGGCAGCTCTGGTTTGAAATGAATCTTCGTTGTCAGGATTGGAGGGATAGCACTGATCACATACTTGCCCTGAAACATAAAACACAATCAGTACAGGCAAGGTGCTGCCTCTCATTGAGCTGGCCCCACAGGACATGTCTGAAAGACACTCTTATTAGCTGTTAACAGCTTTCCCACACCTGACTTTGCTACTTTGCCACACAGATATTTCCAAATTCTGCCATTTTGAAAAAAGGAGCTGGGAAAAACCTGTTGGTTTGTGATTAGGTATCTCTTGACAGCTTTCTGGACACCACAGGACCAAAGTTGAAACTTGGCTGAACAAAGGTGGAGAAACAGGACAAGAGAGATCTTAAGTCAAAGCTAAAACTGCCTTTGATCATCCCCAGAAAAATATGACCCTTATTTGTTCAAATGATAAGCTGTTAAAAAACAACAACAAAAAAAAAGGGTTTTGTACATGCTAATGATACTACTTCAGGATGAGCAATACTGATGGCAATTTCAGCTTTCAAGGACATAATTTATCCCTCTCATAAGTCCTGTGTCTGACTGGAGCAATGAAGGATGCTATGCTTCAGGGATCAGGGTAACACTATATCACAACAGATCCTGCTGCTCTCAGGCACTCTCACACTAGTGGGGCTGCTGAGTGCAGGAAGCCCATCTCCTCTGGATTGCCTGTCACTCAGTCAGCAGGGAGAGGCCAGTGGTATAACTCTGGGGTTTAAAACTCCTTAGGGGAGGGAGAGAATCACTCATGCAGGACATCTTCAGATTGGCTTCTCTTCCATACAGCCTCTTCCCTGTCTGCTAACCTTCTCCAAATATCTTCCAACTACTGTCGCTGGTGTGACTGAGGTCTTGTAGACTGTGATGGTCCTGCACAAACTCACATGGCAGGCTGGGTTCTCCTTACAGAAGGGAGCTGCTGCCCCATGGGTGCCACTGTGAATAATCATATACTTATGGAACGTTTCACAGCACCACTGCCCAGAGGAGTCATTTTTAACTAACAGGAATGTTATTTTTCATTCTTTGAAATGGTGTCAATGCAGAACTAAAATGTAAAAATATACAATTACAGAAAAAGTTAACACACAGAAGATTGAGTAATGACAGAAACTAACTAGCAGAACACCAAGAAGAGACCCAGTGATAAATAAATCTGTAAAGCAGGCTTCACAGAGTTGGCATAGCCAGAGAAATAGACACACACAAATGGGTACTTCCTGATTATATCTGGCTAAGAGCAACAGCAGATGTATTCCTCCCCCCCCCCCACCCCAAATGCATACTCTACTTTTATTCTGATCAAATTACCTCATATATCTCATGGTTTAAAGTCTCCACAATGACATTATCACCTGTCTGATCAATACGGACCACAGGTCTCTCCAGTTTAACTCTGCCTTTGAGGCGTTCCATTATTTTCTCTGATATCTGACCAGAACCACCTTTAAACTTCCTTTCCTAAAAAAACCACAAAACCAACAAACAGTAAAGAAACACAATCACCATTAATCACACTGACATTGAATATGACTTCTGCTCTTAATCAAGAAACTCCAGGACAAATCTGCAAGTCCTAAGTCTAGCCAATAAAATTCTCCACTGTGCATTTAGCTGAGAGAGCTGTTCCACCCCACGAGAACACGACTGTCTCGAGTGCCATATGTACTTGGTGTTTCAGCCTCTTTTCATTAATTGCAGGGCTTTGCTCTTTATGGTTTCAAGAAAGGAGAAAGAATATGAGACATTTTGTACCTGGCCCCCATTGGTGATGGAGAAAATCCTGGCTGTGCCCCCACACTGCCTCACGTACCACAGGAACCAGAGTGCAGAGACTTCATGAGGCTCAGATGTAACATTGACGTTCACAAAGAAGGTGGCAAAATCTTTAACAGCTCTGCATGAGGCACAGAAGCAGAAACAAGGCAGTGAGTAAATGTGAATTCCTGACTGCTTTGTTATTCTTGATAAGGGCTGCTTTCCCAAATTCAGAAAAACCAAGGTGATTTATATTTGTCTCATTTTTTTAGTCTGTGGCAAGACTGTTTCAATAGGTTTAAATCAGCACCTCCCTGCCAAAGCATTTACCCATTCTGTTTGAAATCCCACTGATTTCACTTCAGTTGTTTCTTTATATAGTTTCCTAGCTGCTATTCCTTTCATCAGAACAAATGTTTTTCTCAGCAGGAGAATGCATTTACTGACCAGTAAGTGAAACTTTTCTGCATTTTTTGTCCATGGGGAGCTCACTGAGCACATAATTTCCAAAGTCTGATGGGTCTCAAGGGATAAAACTAGACACACAGCCAAGACATTCCTCATCTCCCATGTAACACCGCTTCACAGACCTTTTGTGAAACTTAATAATCAGACATAGTAAATAACCCAGAGAAACCAACTGGCAATCACTGCTATAAACATAGAAGGTCAGCTGTCTACCACAAGTCCTCTGAACTAAACAGAGTTACAGCAGCAGAAAACGAGGACCTGGATATTCACATTTCTTTCATTCGTGGCTATGGATTGCAAAGTGAACTGAGATCATTTTGCAAAGGTGAAAAGTCTTTGACTTGGATGCAGATTCATAAACCAACAAACACTGAGCAACCATTAGAAAGCTGCTGCCCTCTGCCATGGTGTACTCTCTCCCCTTGTGCCAGCAGCACCTGCCTACACCATGGTACATGCAATGCAGCTCATGCAGTAAAAGCAGACATATATGAAAACTGCACAGGAGAGGACAGCTGAGAGTCAGAGGACATCACGCCTTCACTCCTTCTGCCTCCATTTCTGATCCTACAGGTGACCTTTATTCATGCCTACAAAGCAGAGGTTTAGTTATATGTTGCTATTCCTAAAGACAAAGGCACAGTCTCTTCAACTGAGTGAAGAAAGCATGGTGGAAAGAGCCCATGATGTCACTCCTGTGTGCATGGGCCTGCTGAGGCAAATTCCAGGTATCCCCAGCATCTTTAATCCCCCCTGCCAGCCAGCAAGCTGTGCATTACCACCTTATCCCACACAAACACCCACCCACTGCCTGAAAACAGCTCATCACAAAGACCAGCCTCATCTCAAATACCTCCTGCTCTCTCACCACCTGTACCCCAGCTGTACTTGGCCTGAATTTGACAGAGAACTGCTGCCATTCTGCAGCTGGGTTTCAAAGTGAATAAAGAATTATGTACTTGGTCCAGCAAATCTTATTTATCAGCTCTTTCATGGTCATTTTGTCCCATTCTTCAGCATGTGGAGCATTCCATGGTGCTTCAGGAGGAATCTGGAGGCAAAACATTCAAGAAATTATTCAGTACTATTATCATTGCTTGGCCATAGCTACTAACAAGTAGCACAGAGTTGAATGATATGCTGGACAGAAGTTGCTTATGTCCCCTGCAAATGGCTGTAAATCTGGAATAAATTTACTAAATGAAATAGTTTCTATTCATACCTTTGGGCACAAATCATACCATGACCACCAAATCTGGCTTTGTTTGACCAATGAACTATATCCTTATATTGGGACTCATAGTCATATAGAAGTGAGATGTCTATTCTAATTTAGTTGTCTTGGTGTCATCTAAATGCTGAGAGAAAAAATCTTTGGGACTCATCTGGCCTTTAGTCGTCCAAAAGTGAGATGCATTCTCCAGTCAGAGATCCCATCAGTTCCCAAGATGGGTATCCAAAGGCTCCTATGTCTCTCTTAACTACAGAGGGAGTAAAAATGTCTAGATACTATTATTTTTAGCCAGTTAAATTCTTATTAATAATCCATTGCATGCAAGCACCATTTCACATAAGGACATTATTGTATCATTGAATCATTAAAAAAATATGTATTATTTGACCAAAAAGAAGTGTAGTGTCATGCACAAATGTGATTCTGCAAAACCACATAAACCTGATGAACTTTGCAGGACTACAGTTAGTCATGCTTAGAGGTTATTGCAAGGCAGGACCCTGGTTTGTAGCCAGATTGTAAGGCAACTGGTAAATATCTAAAAGACAGAATGATGCTCCAACAGCTACTTCTGCACATAGGAAGATCTGCAGTTGTACTGCTTGAATTCTGAAGGCATTTACCATTTAAGAATTTTAGAAATAAAATTACTCTGAAGCCAAACTGGAGCCCAGCTTGGACAGCTACAAAAAAGGGTCATCCTTACTCAAAATGTCTGTCACAGGGGAAGGGAAAGATCTCTTACAACCTCCCAGCTTGTGGAATGGTTTTCCCTGGTAGGAGAAAGTACATAAAAATAAGATTTAAGCTCATGTTTCTCAAATATCTTAGACAGTTCCAGATCTTTTTGTATACTCTCATAGAATGATAGATTGGTTTGGGTTAGAAGGGACATTTAAAGGTCACCTAGTCCAACACCCTCTCAGTGAGGAAGCCCTGTTATTCCTTATAGTTTCTGCATGACATAACTTTCCTGATGGATTCTTTTATACATATATATATATATAAAAGAAGCAATAAAAAAACCCTGTCAGAAACAAAACTAAATCAGATTTACTCATGGTGACATGAGCACTGTAGGAATTTAGATGCAATTTAAATAGACTACCTCTTTTCCAAGCTTGTCCATGGTCCTCCAGAAGTTATTGTAATCCAAATAAACTAAAGGATTCCATGTTGCAGGAGAAATACCCGTAAAATAGCGTGTCTTCCCCTAAAATACAGATAAGATAAAAGCAACTTAAAACTATAGAGCATATCTTCATTATCCAAGAACACAAAAATCTCAGTCATCACATGGTTGTTGACCTTTTGCCCCAAAAAACCTAGATTTTTTTGTTTGTTTTTTCTTCCCCCCTCCCCCCCCGCATATGCAAGTAAGCAATGTAATGTATGAAGCTAAGCACAAGGGTAAAAATCTATTGGGTTGACATTTAAAAGGCAATTTTTAATTATTTTTTTTTTTAATTTGGAGAGGATGAGGAGGGTTACCTTTTTATTAAGCAAGTCAACAAACTGCACTAAGAAGCAATGGCCAAGGAGGTAATATTCCTTGTTCCTAAACATTTTTCATGGTTGCTTGCCTGCTGATATACTCATCCTAAAATTTGCATGGCTATAAAACTGCACACATTTTAAACCACCTAAGCACATTTATGGTACACCTCATCTATAGAAAGTAAATATATATCTTCATTATGCCAAGTACCTTGGGAGAAATGCAGGGTAAAAAAAAATGTCAAAAAAATAAAAAAAAAACCAAAACATTTTGGACCACAGAAAGAAAAATTTTGGTCTCAGGACTTCCAATGTGAATGACATGGTGCTGCAACAGGAATGCAGACTGTCTCAGAGAATCCTGTGATATAATGATAAGTGAAACAATCTAACAGCAGATGGTTCTTTGTGATAACTTTAATCTGAAAGAGGACTGGATAAGCAGACAACATCTTCTCATATTAAAATGCCTTGAACCTTCCTCACGTAATTCAACAGCAAATTTCTCATCAGACCTTTTTCATGTTTGCTTCTCCAGGTGTGTCAAAAGTTTGCATGAGGTCACGTGGAGGATGCAGCAGACACGATAAACCACAACAGGTAGGAGCTGTGGTGCTAAGCAGGGTGCAACGTGCTTCTCAGTGCCATGCATGACATGCCAGCCCATCACACCAAGCAGGTGGGAGTCACAGACCAAATACTTGTGATAAAAACCTGCTCTCCCTTTGAGAAAGATGCACCCCATCTGCTGCCAGCAGACCTGGCCTCATGTAAATCACACTCACCTGGTCAGTTTAGACACAGTAATCTCTGCTCTGGGACAAGCAAGCACAACGTTGCAAGCTCAGCATTTAGTTCAGTTTGAGGTCCAAGCACTTAAAGGTTTGGATTTTTTTAATTTCCAGCAAACACTGAGTTTTAAAGTCACCAGGATGACTCTGGAGGTTGAAGGTTACTTATGCATTTCTAGCTATATAACCTTTATCTTGTGTACCACTTCTGTTGTTTTGGGGTTTTTTTTTTTGTTGTTGTTTGTTGGTAGGTTTTTTTTTTCCTCTCTCTCTTATCACCATTCAATTCTGTTTTCGAGTTACAATGAAGGATGGTGGGTGGAGGATGCTACTCCAGCCTTCTCCAGCTGTACAGTGCATGCAAAACACACCTGTCATAGCAAGAACAGAGAACATGCTCCTATGAACTACCAGCAAGAGAAGCCTTCATACAACACTGCCTCTTCCTTCTCCTTGAGCACAATTTCTCATGGTCAGTTTGGAGCACTGTGTGTTTGGACAAGGAAAAGAGGACCAAAAAACACATGCAATTTCATGCTATAACTTTTACTGTCATAAACCAATGCTGTGCCAAACAAGGAAATCCAGATACAATGCAATAATGTACTGCAAACAATTTTCTTCTTATTGCACAAAATCTTGTGTTTCAACAAGGTCATCAAATCCTGTTCCTTCAGAGTTCATTTATTGCTAGACTTTTGATTCTGGTCAGGAACACAGGTGCTTGGAATGTGGCTTCCTTGACAGGCTACTGATGTTACCAGTATTCCTGCCCTTAAGCAGAGTTGAGGTGCAGTGCTGACAGGACACCTGACAACAGGTGAAGAGAAGTTATTACTGCAGTTCTGCCATGTTGATACTGCAAGGAGATAAAGGGAAAGGCAATCCCACCATTCAGGAACATCCACAAAAACTTCCCCAGTTTTTCACTGTTCAGTGATACCTCTTTTCAACAGACTGTGCTTATACTGAGTTGTCTAACTTGCAAACACCCCTCCTATCTTCAGCTTACTTAAAAAAAGAAGCACTTCTTTAAAAAGAAAGTAAAAAGAAGTAACTTCTATGGCTCATCTCCTCCTTTCAGTTTCAACCAAACCTTTTCCTTATATTGCTGGAAAAAAAACCCCAAAAACATAGTGTTTCTTTCAGAAGCACTATGATGAGATTTGCACAAAACCAGTTTTTCCAAACCCCACCATAAACTCTACTGTGTTCAACATCTACAGGCTGATAAGCCCCCAAAACTATCCTGATTGATGCAACTGGGGCAGTTGGTGAGAGAACTTGCCCAAGGCATGGCTACCTAATCCTTCCCTCCAAACTTTCCTCCTCTATGCTAGCTGTAGACCACCATGACTACAAACTGCTGAGGACTGCTCAAGAAATCTTACGGTCTCAGCCATTGCCATGACACTTATTCCACTGGATATTCATTTACCTGCTCTTTGAAATAAGAACTATCCTTTCATTACTGATCTGAAAATATTAAGACCATGTGTTTGATCAATGGCAAAGCCCTTGAAGATCAATAGGAAAACATTTTATCCCCTGAGAACCATGAAATACCAAGTTATAATTGACAGTCTAAAGCTGTGTTATTTGTTGCTCTCTTCTACATGCAAAAAAACCCAGTAACTTCAGTGTGGCTGGAGACCAAAGGCAGGAAAAGCTGCAAAAATACAACAGTGCTAAAAGATCTGGAAGAGGATGAGACTGAATTCAGAGAGCCTGAAATAGTTCACAGACACACTAAGTCCTTGTGCAGGGGGGCTGGACCTATAACAGATGAGAACTGATCAGAGGAAAGTCCAGTTCTACCAAATTCCAGAAGAGAAATTCCCTTTGCCCATCAGAGTGCAAGCCAAACAAGCCTTAACCATATCAGTTTTTCAACTCCCTCTCTTGCACAAGTATCTTCACAACAGGGAATAAATCTAGCCCAAATGACCTGGGGCTGGTAAGTTATTAATTTGTTTTTAATGTTGTCTCCCTGTTAGGCAGAGGAGCTCTTGCTGCATGTTTCACAGAGCAGCTTACCACAAGCAGGCAAGGTCTTACAATACTTCTTTTTAAAATAAGTTTATACTGTTCAGGGTTTATTATTTTGAGAATTAGTGTTTTCTTAACTGAAAGGCAAATAACCTACTGGCTTTGTTCCCATGCTAACACAAGGCTGCTTGCCTGACCCACAGAACTATCTAACTTTTTTTTTTTTTTTTAATTTCCTGGTGTGTCACACTTTTCTGCAGACCTCAGATTTCAGTCTTGTTGCCTGCTTGGATTAGTTACCCCACACCAATCCAAAGGAAACAATATCCCCAAGCATCACAATTCAGTGGTTAGAAAGAAGGCAGCAGAAAGATACTTGCTCTACAAGGTCTGCCCAGGGCTATGCTGTTTCTTATAACTGTAACTAGAGGAACCAAGCCCAAGCCTCCCCAGCTTCACCACCACACCAAATTTCAATCAGTGCAAGAGGAGCAGACAACTTTACCTTGAGAAAGGCAAGTCTGGCTCCTGGCTGCTGTGCTGAGGACAAGCTACACATCAGAAGCACAGGAGGAGGATCCCTTGCACCTCAAAGCAGGGATTGCCATTGCCCTTGGGCTCATGCACAGTGCACCAAGCTTGAACAGTGGCTCCCTACAGTGTGAGCCCTCAGGTGGGCACCCTTCACTGCTCAGTAACTTTGTGAACGCTGCAGTGCCCTGGACTGTCTGTGTCCAGCCTGCAGATTTATGGCAATCTGTGCAGATTTAGTCACAGACTTAACTGCTGCACCCTAATCACTTGAAGGCTAGATGAAGAAAATGTGATGGCCACACATTCTTCCATGGCTAGATGGCCAGTGTGAAGCATTGCTTACAAAAACTCATCTTTTGTCAAGTGTTACCTTGCTCTGAAAATCATAAGCAAACGAATAAGCAAACCCAGTCCTTATTTACTAATGTTACATATAGCAGAGTTGGGTGACATAACAGGACATTAGAGGACTAGTTAGAAGATTAATACCATGCCAAAGCCCCAGTGCCTTTACTTTCTAGCCTGCTACCAAAGAGGTGATAATGCAGAACAGTGTCACCTTCAAGGACCTCTATAAGAATAGAAAGCTATCTACCTGCTCCTTTTGGGAAGGCAGAACTCCAGCACATTTGCCTTTTCTCAGTTCTAAAGCATCCTTGATGAATTACGAGGCAGCAGCCACAGAGCAATTTGGCTGGAAAAAATGTCTGTGGCCTTTAACAAAATCCAGTTTGATGTTACAGATTTACAATGACAGGATACAAACAAATTCCTGATTGATAGCAAAGCAGTCCACGTTGCCATGCTAACTGGTGGGAAAAAAAAAAAATGAACAAACAAAGAAAAATATTAAAAATATTTATGCATTTTACTTTTCAAATAATCTGTATCTACAGAGGAAACCTGCTCACATGAAGCAACGTGGCTTTTAAAGCTTGCAGTACAGGGATATTTTTCCATACACATATGGGAAAAATTCCTTTCAGAGCAAAGAAGCTCAAGAAATCTCTCTGGGGATTTCCACTTTCCCTTGGCTGCTTCCGCTGCTAGGATAAACAATTTCCCTGCTTTCCCTTAACTCAATCCAAGCAGTATCTTGGAAATCTTCATAAGGAGCCAAATTTAACAGATTCGCTTGGCAAAGAAAAGACCAAAAATCTCATAAACTGAAGATGCTGGGTATTATATACAGTTGAATAACTTTAACAACAAAATCTAAACCCATGTTTAGCCCTTCCTCTAAACACTCTCCTTCTCACCTCTGACAAAACCACACAACATTGCAGACTTTGGAGTAATGTCCTTGGCAAGAGACCTTCCTGTCTGGATGCACTACACACTCCCCAACAGCCATGAACTGACAGAAATAGCAGATTAAATGTAAGGAGAAAACTTTTAGTCATACTTTTGAAACCTGAAAGGTAGCAGCTGGCCTGCAGCTGACAGCATATTAGCCCAAGGAGCTGAACACATCCATCCTTCATATTTAATTTCTGGGGCATTGGTAATTTAATATCAAATCATCTCTTTCCTAAAGTGTTTTCTATCATCTAGGAAATACCAGAGGTGCTCAGATTCCCAAAGCCTCTTTACCAAAGGAGACTTTCTACAGACAGGAGAGGACAAATCCCTACCAGGCCAACTAACCATCACAGTATGATAACAGTGTGCAGTGGGTAGGTAAAACATACAAGCCCTAAGGGCCTGAGAACTCACCAACCCAGCCAATAACCAGGACTGCACAGATGGTTTTCAATAGGCTTCTTGTAGAAGTGGGATGTAAGAGAGGATTCAACAACAGATCCCTAAAACAAAGGGCATGGTGACTACATGGTATTTCAAGGAAAGAGTAAGGAGAAACAGCAGTTGAAAAACGTAGGAAAAGAAAACAAAAAGCCTGTAATTTGTAGGAAGAGATGTGGAGGAATGAGATATACTGGAGGAAAAGCATCATTATTATTTATCCAGTGCTTAAGTCTGTCCATACTGGGAGGCCTTAAAGACCCTTTGCTGGCATGCTGGTCCAACAGCTGTGCCTCCCTTGGGAACCCTAGGTTAGCTTGGTAGGACCACAATGCAAATTCTTTAATTGATCTACAGCCTCTAATCCAGCTGAATAGCTTGCAATGCTGCCTTCTTGTTAGATACATTCCTTCACTTCAAACAAAGCTTACAAAATTACATGGTCATTAGCAAGGACGTGTGTAATGTAATGTGGGACAAAAAGACAAGGTGCTGCTTTAGTGTCAAAATGTTAAGAGCTCAAATTCTTATAACCCACTAGAGCCTTTTATTTGACATACAGGAGAAAAGTGCCTTTTAGAATGTTAAGAGACACATGTCTGAGCTTAAATAGAGTGGGGCAAACATTCAGATGGTACCAATCAGCCCAGCCTTCTTGAGTCTTGGAGAATTACATCAATTTTACACCAGGTGGTGTAAAATAACTTATTTGTGTTATGGAGTGGATGTGCAATTACTTAAAATGTGACTATCTTGTAAGCATGGCATGAGTCTGCCCAATAAGGAGAGGTTTCAGAACTAGAAGATAAAACTTTGCAGCATGAATGCATTTTCCTAGCTCATGGAAGAAAAAGTGGGAAGATAATAGCAAAGAGACCAGTTAAGGATCCATCACATAGCCTTGCCTCCATCAATAATGTCAACTCTGACATACAAGCTTCAAGTCTTATTCTGCCATAGTGTAGGAAGTACAAGAACTAAAGGATACCAGGAAAATTAAAAATTGATGGTCTTTAGAAAGTAAATGAGTTTGTGAGTTATACAGATAGACATTGTACCTCATACCTATGAATCTTATGCCTCCCTTTGTCCCTCTCCCTACCACTCTCTGCACTGGTTTTGACAGTAAGTGCTGACTAGGACCTGAGCCAAAATTTGGTAAGCTAAGGATCCAAGATAAGAGTTGAAAATTTGCTTTGAAGATGGGTTTCATTTCAGTTCACTTTAGCCACACCAGTACCTACTTAAGAGTGGCCATCTGGGCTCTCACTACCCCACATCTCAGACATGAATCTTACAGAGGGCCTTGGAAAGGGCTTGTTTCTTACTATTAGCTAGACAGTGAATCTCAGGGAGTCTCAATGCCCAGCTTCCAGACATCCATTTGTAAGATAAATCCCACACTATGGAACTGGGAGGGATGTGAATCCAGTTAGATAATTGGGGCAAATAAGTTCCATACTAGTCCCATAATACTGTTGTTGAGTATCATCATTCAGTGGTCTCCAACAATTTTTTTTTCCTTATTTAAATCTGGCTTTTATTTCAGAACAAGTATTTTCTGAATTTCAGGGAAAAAGTCATTATAGGACATGGTCAAAAACAATCATCAGGTGACAAATACATCCAATTTTTTTTTAACTGCTGTCAGTCCCATTTTCTGAACACTTTTCAAAGGAAAACAAGAACCATTAATTCCACACTCAGTAAGATGAAACAGAACAACCTTTCACAGGTATTTACTGAAAGCAAGATTTAAATGAAACCCTCTTAATGACTGTCAGGAATTTCCAAAGCTCAATGATACCTCCATGTATCTCAACATAAAAGATGCAATACTTACGCCCTTATAATGGACCATATGGCCCTCAACATTCACTTTATAGGTCTCAACACCCAGCTCTTTTGCCAGGCGCAGAATCCGGTTTTGAGTAGGCCCCACATATGATCCTCCAACATCTACGTAATTGACTTGATTGTTCTAGCAAAGGAAAGAATGCAGGAATCAGAAGCTGTGCAGGAAGCTCCTCAATACAAACACACAAACATCTAGAAGTAGAATTATTCCATACTGACTAGCACTGCAATTATATGCACAGGAGAAGATGTGTAGTGACTGACATAAAAGTAGGTGGTATTGAGACATATAGAAATCAGTGTTTCCACCCTGTCATACACATGTGTGCAATTGGGTTTAACTCTTGTTTATGTTTCACTACAGTTTGCAGCATTGGCTTTTTAGTCTCACAAAAGATGTGAGAATATTAAGAAATATCCAACCAAATCAATACTCTGGTTAAGTCTGTTCCCACTTTTCAGAATTCATGTTATTTTTTTTGTCATTGCAAAACATTTCTTAAGTTCAAACAATCTCCAGCACCAAGGCTTGTTTTCTCACTGTAGATAGCTGCTTAGACATAATGCTGTAGATGCTGAGCACTGCACTGTAGTATGCAGGGACAGTAATCTCCAGCACAGCACACAGTGGCTCTAGCCCAGTGTGCTCTGGTTAGCACCAAAGGTGCTCCACACACCTCTCAGGTCAGCATTGTGCTCACCTGGGAAGCAGGAAGAAAGCAAAAAGTTTCAGGGACACATACCATTGCAAGCAGGCTGACTTCCCAGGATAGTAACTCTTTTTAACACTGTTTATAAGTGAGCATTTCAAGCTAGGCATTCTCAGTGTCACAGAAGGATGGTGTTTATGCTTCGTGTTGCACGTATGATGATTTCTGCTGAAACATTGCTATTTATCTCTGGTTCCTCAGCAATGGCATCTGACATAATTTAAACCTCCCTTAGTTCCCGGGTGGGAAGCAGAGGCAATGTCTGTATTATGTCACCCCATGCCACAGATGGCTCCTCATTTCCTTCATTTTCTTTTTAATGACAATCAAGATGCAGTCTATTTTTAGAAGCAGGATTGTTATTTCAAATCATTTTAAGCCATGTTAAAATGTATGTCTGAGCTGTAATGGTGTCTGGCCTTGCTCAGGCTGCTTCTTATAGGGCTCTCAGTTTTTCTGCTTGTTACATTATGCCAAGTGAGACGGGAATGAGAGAAATGCTTTGATACTCATTGTTTCAGATGATAGTTTCCCTCTGTAATGTTTAAGGCAAAGCAGATCCTGCCATAGACAAATTCCACGTGGGTGGAATTAATTTACCTTAATACAGATGTTTAACACCATTTTAGTCAGTCCAAGATAACCAAGATTTCTGTGCAAGGCTGACAAATTTGACTTGCAACCCGCAGAAGAACATGTAGCAGGTAAAGTGTCCTGGGGCAGCTAAAATGGCACTACACACTTCCACATCCCATTTGGTGGTTCTAAGACCAACCTCTCTGAACAGCTCTGCCAATGCTCAGACACCCTCACAGTAGAAAAAAAATTTCCTAGTTAGTTAGTTAGTTAGTTTCCTAATGTTCAAATGGTTTGATCTTCCTGTATTTGTCTTTGCCCATTGACTCTTGTTCTGCCACCAGACACCACTGAAAAGAGCCTGCCTTCATCCTCTTTGAACCCTTCCTTCCCTCCTTTCTATATATGGAAGACATCTCCTCTCAGCCTTTTCTTCTCCAAACTAAACAGTCCCAGCTGCCTCAGCTTTTCCTCATCTGTGAGATGCTCCAGTTCCTTCAGCATCCAGATCACTAATGAAGATCTTGAACTGGATCAGATCCAGTATTGACCCCTGGGGTACACCACAAGTTACTGGCTTCCAACTAGACTTTGTACTACCCATCACCATCCTCTGGACCGAGCTGTTCAGCCAGTTTTCAGTCCATCTCACTGTCTGCTCAACCAGCCCATACTTCATCAGCTTGTCTATGGGTATATGATGGGAGACTGTTGAATTACTGAAGTCTAGGTAGACAATATCCATTATTCTTCCCTCATCTAATAAACCAGTCATTTAATCACATAAATTTATCAGGTTGGTCAAGTATGAATTCTTCTTGGTGAATGCATGCTCATTGATGACCTTCTTGTGCTTTATGTGCTGGAAACAGTTTATGAAGCACTTACCCTGATAGTGAATGTCCTTCCTCCAACTCTGTCCCGGGCCTCAAGAACCACCACATTGACCCCAGACTCAGACAGCAATTTGGCAGCTGACAAACCTACCAGAAAAAAAAAACCAAACAAAAAATGCTTTAAAGCAAGTGTCAGCTATTGGTCACAATCACAGTCAGAAACTGAACCACAGCTTCAAGGTGAGAGATTTCAATAGTTTTGAAAAAATTCTCAGAGAAGTCAGATACTTCTCATGATGTCTTACCACAGAAATCATGTGGCTGCTGCTTGGTCATGTATTTAACCATCTCCATAAGCAGCATTCATAGACTGAAGTTTCCTCCTTCAGGTTAACTTTTTGGCATTTTAAAAATTGTAAAATCTCAGTTATTAATGTATACACATCTTATTCTTGATTTGTGCAGTTCATAGAAAGGTAGAACACAGGTTGTGGGGACTAAAGTTAAAGAAATAATAATATACTAAATAGGCACGTTCCAGCAAGGTAGGCTTCCAATTTCTGCTCTCACTCACCAACTCTCAGTCTATTGCTCTCCATTTTCCTCATTCACATGCAGAAAGAAAATCTGCTTCATTGTCAAAATTAATTTTAAGCAATGGAGTTTCACCATGGCAGTTAAACAGGCTGTATGTAGATACTTTATAAAAGGAATTATGGTCTCAGAAAAAATTATCTAATTATGGGACTTAGTGATGGAGGCACTAGAGACAACTGAAAATTCAATAGGACAGGAGTCCTCTTTGCTTTTGACTAATGTGAGCAGAAATTCTAAAAAGCAATCATGAATTTGTGAAATCAGATTATCCCATTGCCCTGCAGGCCAGATTGGCACTGAGGCATCATTTCTCTGGAGTTGTTTCCCCTCCTTAAGTATACAAAAGCCAGCCTTATTGATTAGAACCTCCAAGATACCCTGAAGTAAGGAATAACAATATTATATTCATGTTTATTACACTACCTTAAAATGTGATTAAAAGCAATTGTTTGTGAGCCTACAAAGAATGCACATCTGAAAAGACCATAGGAGTAGAAAAGACCATGGGCAGTGTTAAGTATACTCATTTATTCCAAGGACAATATAGAATAGCCCATAAATTCTGTGTATATAATCTTTTAATGGGGAAATGGAACATTATTCGCTAAAAAACAGAACTGAGGAAGTTAAAATGTCTTAAATTGACAAAAAAAAAAGATATATACAATTTCCATACTCATTCAAAAATAACTTTATGTCCTTGCATCATATCATTTAGAATGGTACTGAAGCAGAGGTATTCTAATTTTTTTAAATGTAAGCCATTTGTCGGTGGACTGAACATCTTATAAATTCCTCTAATCTCTTTCAGTAGTTTTTGATTATTTCTTCCTACATGAAAGTCTATAGGGAACACTTCATAATTTTTTTATTCATTCTTTTATCCTTTTGGTGATGGTGTTTTCTTCCTCAATGGAAACATAAAAGATACAAGCTTATAATGTTGGAAACACAAAACTCAATATTTTCTTACAAATATTTAAGGGTTTTATATGAGGAAAAGTGATTTTTCAAGATATATACTGGATTTTGTCACCAAAAAAATATTTTCTACATATATAAAATGAAAGGTGGAAATTCTCTATTGTGCTTAAATACTACTGGACACTCAGGCATGAGTAATTCTTCTGTAAGAAAGTTTATTGTAGATATAAAAGCACTGAAAAAATGCACAACACATTAATGTGTTATCTTATGGAATATGAAGAAAAATCTGTCCTAGGTATGGAAGAAAAAATGGTATGCAAATCCTAACTGCCTAAAAGCAGCATTTCATGCTGTATACAATCACACCACAACTGTTGAGGAATAATAATGGTTGCACTGGAATTAAACTTACTACTGGTTTATAACTTAATTATATAATATATCCAAATAAAGGAGGACTGTGAAATGGTGAAGAACATGTAAGGTCACTGAGGGTCTCTAACCTCTTTGCTTGTTAAACTGTACTTCTTACACTCCAGCCTTACAGGTTTTTAGTTTCATTATTGTTAACTGAAGTGTCACCTTGGACACTGATCCAGAAAAAGACAAAGTTCCAGAGCTACACAGACTGGGAAAGGACAGAGCTATATTGGGACAGCAATGGCTTACTGGCATTGGGAGAGGGCCTGAGCTAGAAATAAAAACAGTGCAGATTATGTCAAATAAAGAATGTTACTACACATTTATTTACTTAAAGCATGGAAACAATTTTCTTAAAACAATTTTCTTGAAAAATGGAGGGCCAGCAACAACACCCACACACGAGGGTATGTCCATTGAACCCAAGTCTTTATCTCCATTCTGGTGTGACTGGAGCACACCAGATACAGATGCTTCAACAGGTATTTCTTAAGCATCTCACAGGTCATGAAGCATACATCCTTTTGATATACAATTAACCTCTAAATAACTTGTATGTTTTCCCTTTATCTTCTCCATTCCCTGATTTTTCCAGATTGATGGGGTGAGAATGAGAGGAAGGAAGAGACCTTGCCCCGTCTCTGCCTGCTCAGTTCCCCTCAGGCCACATGAAGCTAGTCCCTCACTTCTCCAACTTCTCCACCGCCTTCCCAGAGGACATTGTGCACCTTCCAGGAGCTGCCACAGGGCAGGGCAGAACCTTCATACCACAAGGGCTTCCCACAATGTGAGCACTGCTCTAGAACCATAGCCCTCCACCATGCACAGGCTCTGACATCACCCCCAATGTCCTGGGATGCTGTGGATATGCACAGTGCCCTGTGAGCATGCCATACTGTGCCAGTGAGCACTGAACTGTGACCTCTCGGGTCACAGCCACGTCTCAGGCAATGTATTTTAAAATGAACCTGTGCATGCCTGTAGGACTGCAGCACAGATATGTCTGTCAGAGTGGAGGCCACTGCTGTGCCACATTGCCACCTCCACCTCCTCTGGTGAGACCTCCCCTGGAGTATTGCAGCCAGCTCTGGAGCCCTCAGCACAGGAGAGACATGGAGCTGCTGGAGCAGGGCCA
>JAOEGS010011974.1:0-12374 GCA_025447755.1 Corythornis vintsioides | reverse complement strand
TATGGAGAGTGGCCTGGCAATAACCTCTGCCATCTCCCTCATCACTTGTGGGTGTATCCCATCAGGGCCCATAGACTCGTGGATGTCCAGCTTGCTCAACTGGTCTCTAACCCAAGCCTCTTCAACTGAGGAAAAAATTCCTCCCTCCAGACTTCATCTGTGGTCTTGGAGACCTGGGACTCCTGGTAGCTGGCCTTAGGAGACAGAGAAGTGGTGTTCAGCCTTCTCTATGTCCTTGGTCACCAAAGCACCCACTTCATCCAGTAGTAGGCCCACATTACTTCTAGAGTTCTTTTTACCTCCAACATACTTGTAAAAGCTTTTCTTGCTGTCCTTGACCTCCCTCACCAGCTTGATTTCAAGGGAGACCTTAGCTTTCCTTGTTGCATCCCTGCATTCTTTGACAACCTCCCTGTATTATTCCGAGGTGGCCTGCCCCTCCTTCCATGTTTTATGTATCTCCCTCTTCAGCTTAAGTTTGTCCAGTAACTCCCTGCTTAACCATGCAGGTCTCCTAACTCTCTTAATAGATTTCCAGGTCACCCCATGTCTTCACCAGCCACAGGAGGGATAATTCCCAAGTTCCCAGGACAACATGATTTTAATTGATGGTTGCAGCGTTGCCCAGCACTGGTCAACAAGCTTCACTTTTTGCTGCTGTTTGTCTCTTTGTTTTTTTGTCAAACTTTGTCCTTGATCTGAGCAAAAGGGACTTCTCAGCCAAGTGCTATCTCGGGCAGCCATGGCAATGAGTAAACTGATGAGCTACGGTTGGGAATTGTTTAAATGAAATGACACCCTGGAAGTGCCTCGGCTTACGTGCCAAACCCGCGCTGCCAATAACATATGGAGGAAGCAAGAACCAGGAGATGCTGCTTCTCCGTGAGAACAACACAAACCTGGATTACCTCTTTTGATTTTCTATATTGAGCTGAAAACAAAGAAAGCAGAAGGCAACTGCTGAGGTTAGCACAGGGCTATGGAGGGGTCCTGTACACAAGCAGATTTGCCATATCTGGAGGTCACCCATACACAAGTCCATCACAGGAGAGAATTAAGCTAGGAACTGTATTGCAACAGTCTCCTTCCCCTGCAAATGTGGTCCAATATATACTCCTGCTTGGTGTGGCCCTTCCTGAGAGATACTGAAGTTTCAGGCCATCAACGGGACATAAATCAGCCCCAAGAGAGCCAAGCAGGTAACATGGCCAAGTCACAAATGATCTGCCTTCTTTCTTTAAAGATAAAAAAAAAAAGTTCAAGAGCTCATTAGTTAAGTTACCAGAGGATTTTAGGTGAAAAACCTGTTGTATGCTGTAAGGCAGATCTAGCTCCTGTATTAAAGGTATTGGAACAGAGGCCAGGCTAGGGGAGAAGCAAAAACAGAAGAAGGGCGTGTGAAATATAGAAACTGAGGTACACAGGCCTGTATCACCCCAGGCTACCCAGAGTTAGCATCCCACACCCTGCTCACATGCACTTTTAATAGGTGAGAGAACAGGATCTCAAACACTGCGGAGTCCTGGCTGTTAAACATGATGGGCAGATCCTGCCCAGGCATATCCCTAATCCTGATGTCCCCAGCAAGATCCTGACAACCCCGGCACAGGGAAGCATTGTTTCGGGCTGGTGGAGGTTCCCTCTCTCTGCTCTTGTCCCTCAGCTGCAAACCACAACCACCAAAAAAAAAAAAAAACCAAACCAAACCAAACCAAACCAAGAAACTTTATAGCTTTCTGGAAAACTTCTGACTGCCAAAATAATATATACACAGAAGAGATAAAGAACAATAAACATAACTGGCTTAACAGGGAGGGAACTCGACGAATTTACAGCAAGTGCAAGATAATAATACGCCCAGGGATGAAGAGTTGTGGGTCGGTGGGATTCCTGACACAGCCCCCGAGGCGAGGACATGGCCGCAGGCACCTCCCCTCATGCCCTGCAGTCTGTCTGTCGTTCGGGGCTCGGCCACGAGATGGAGGCTTCTGCCCACAGTGCAGGACTGGGGCATCCCTGCAAAGGTCCCTGAGGGGTCCCTAGCCAACTGTGGAATCTCCAGACTCTATTCTCCACCTCCTGGGGACACACCAGGGCTGCGTGGACACTGCGGAGTTTTGGGAATGGTTTGGGACCTGGTCCTGGAGCATCCCCGAGGGTGACCTCTGCATCTTCATTCTCCGTCCAATGCCACCACCAGGGTTTGCTGTGAAATCCAGTTGCTAGACTTGCTGACAAGCTGGAGCAAACAGATAAAAGGAGGCTTCATCCCTCCTCCTCAGCACCACTGTCCCCTGCAGAAGCCCGAGGACATGCAAAGGGGGGTGGTGTGGCCAACACCCCCACACATGCACGCACATACACCTCTAACCTGCTCTTGGCTGGGGGAAAATTGGCAGAAATTTCAGTGAGACATTACCAGAAAAAGTCATGTTTCAACATCATTGTGATGCTCTTCACATGGGATGTGGGCTTTTTTTCCAGCTGTCTAGCAGGGAATCCCTGCTTTTAATCATCATTTTCCTGCAAACAAGGGCCTGTTCTCTTCTATAGAAGTTGCAGGTTTTCCCAGGGGAAAGAGAATTGCCTGTCTGTTCAAACCCCTTCTGCCACAAGCACAGGCACCTTATCTCTTTGTCCCTGGGGATGCAGGTGAGGTACTTATGTCTCAGGGTGCCCCATTCCCCATGGGTGCTCAAGCCAGAGTGCTGCCAGGAAAGGATCCCAATGATTTGTAGGATAGCGATGTCTGCGCAAGGAGTGAGAAAGAAGCACTCTACTTTCCCAGAAACCCGAACTCAATGGCATTAATGCTTGCTGTTGGAGTGACCCATTATTTCTCTATCCCATGGATGAGAACACATGGCTTAAAAAGGACAGCACATGGACAAACACCCACTGCCACCCTGGCGGGACCAGTGCACCTTTCATGTGGAGCATGGTCCCATCATGGCCTCATGTTGGAGGTGAAGGTGATTAATTAGCAGGGTGGTGGCAGCAAACATGTGTCAGCCTCCACGTCTGCCCCTCGACAGCAGGGTTCCATAAGCAAGGTGTCACCGCCTTCCCGCTCACCTCCTTCCTCGACGTAATCGGCTGCGACACCCACACCAGCTGCTCCGAGAGGCAAAAACGCAGCCGGTTCCTGCCCGGCACCCCTACTACAGGCAGATCCTGACACAGCACTGTGTAGGTGCCTGGAATTGGTTTCCCGTGGTCAGCTGTAGGATCAGGGGCAGTGAGTGGTGACACCTACATCTCCCTCACAGTAGGTCAATTATGGCAAGGCAGGAGGGGAGCAGAGCCAGGTGAGAAGGAGCCATTCCACACCACAATCTGCAAAACTTCAGATGCCGGAGGAGTCGGGTAACATGCTGGGTTCATGCTGCATTAGTGATTAATACAAATGTTAGTGTGCTGGGGGTGACTGGCTCAGCAAAGCCCTTTGCAGCTGCTGTTAGATGGGTGGGACAACAAAAAGCATTTGGAGTGTTTTAGCCGGTGCTTTGCAGGCAGAGGGATGGCTGGCACATGCTGCGCAGTACTGGTAACTAGCACACACAAACAGGGTTTTTTATCCCAAAGAAACTTTCAAGGAGCTGATGGGACAAATCCTGTCCCACAAGTTCCTTTGTGGGATGCACTGGGATCTCATCATTCCCAGGCATACCCCATTAAATCTCACACTTTCCCCACAAGACCCAAACTGGCAAAAAAAACCCTAGTTAAAGTGTTATCCAGTTTCCTGAGTCAAGTGTCAGGAAAATCTTCCCATGAGCTCTGCAAGCAAGGCAACTGCTGCTCCTTGGCTCAGCCCTCCCCACCACAGTAGCCCTCATCACATCCCTCTCCTTTGCCTGCCTATTTTCACAAAATTTGTAGGAGCTTAATTATCTTTGAGACTTCTTCCCCTGTCAAACAAGGCTGCAACAGGCCAGAAACCTTCAAGAGATAATAAAAGGGATAGACAGGCAGTGAACACAGGAGCACTGTCTCCTTCACAAGCAAGGTCAAAACCATACGTCCCTCCCATCCAAAGCCCTGGGCCAAACCCAAGCACGAGGGCAGGGTGATCCCTTCCTCCCTGACTCATCGCTCCCGTAGCCACAAGTGGGAATTGGGAGGACGAAGAGGAGAGAGATGCTGGTGCTGGCCGTCAAGCAGCGGGCCAGTAATAACCTCATTATGAGGCTGGAGATGCTGGGGAGGGGGGTGCAGATGCCGTCCTTCTGCCGCCTGCACGCCACCGGCAGCTTGCAGAGCCAGTAAGTTGTCAGCCCATCTCCTGCCTCTCACCTTGCTTCTCATTAGCTCCCTGCTGCGCTGCTATATGGGCAGATGGGGCAGGTCCCACGTCTGCCTGCCGCTGCCATGCCAGGGAGCACCGGCTTCTGCACTGCTCCCCATTGCATCCCTTTGGTCTCTGCTTCAGGGTAGAGATGCTCTACTCAGGACTGGGTGGGAGCATGGCTGGTCTACATCATCTTTTCCAGGTTACAGATGAGTGACTGCTTTCACCAGCTGCTTGGCCGAGGTGACTCCACTGCATCCCAGTGTGCAATCTCTTCCCTAAGAGGGCGAGCCAGAAGCTGAAGAACTCACAGTTCTGTGCAATGCAACAGCCTCCATGTCCCTTGCAGGGCCAAGATGCTCAAAGCATTCAGGCATCTAGGACTGTGCCCCAGGATGAGGGCACATCCTACTGTGAGAAAGCCTGGTGCTGTGCTCTGGGCACCCAGGGTGTTGAGCATAAGTAACCCTAGGAACCTTGGGCAGTCCCAACCCAACTCAACTCCCTGCCACACACAGGATGTGACCACTGCCGGAACAAGATAGATATCCTCCAGCAACATCAGCCAGAGCTCTGGGATACAACCTGGACATCCCCAAAAGCAGGAGAGAGACAAAGGGAAACATAAGACCAAGCCAGAAAGGATAAGCTTAAGCAGAGGGAAAGGGATGCAAGGCACTAGCCATTTCCTCCAGGAAAGGGGCTCTTATACACCACTCCAGTGTCCCACAAGCTTCCTGTCTTTACAGGGCAAAACATACACCTCCTGGGAACACAAGCCTTCACTTTCTGCATGAACAAAGCTAAGTACAATCCCCTGAATTTGTCCAAAAGAACAGTGCTTCCAGGCAGGATGGACGTGTCCAGCCAGAGAGGTGTTACCCAGCAGTACTGCAGGAGTCTAGCCCTCTCTCAAGAGCAAGGGCTCCCCACAATTATTGCCTAAGGATCCAAATTCTTAACCATTTCCATCAGGTCAGATATGGCAAGAGAATCACTGGTTGTGCTGGTTTCTTCTCCCTGTTTCCTATGTTAGGAGCTATGGGCTCCCAACACCACGGTGTTAACTCACTGCAGCTGTTATGCCAAGGTGACAGTGTAGGAACCTCCAGACCTATGTCTGGGGAGCAAGACCCTGCAGAAACCATGGGTGTTCTGACCAAGCCTAAATACCCTGTGGTGTTTCTTTACTGCTGTGAAGGACTTGCTTTGGTGATCTGAAGAAAAAGTAATGAGCAGCACCTGGGCAGGAGGGAGCTACAGGAGGGTGATGGTGGAGCTGTGTCACCACAGAAAGAGATGATCCCTTGTATTTCTCAGATTCCAAGTGTCCAAAGCCTGAGCAATTTTATCATGCTTGGGATATTCAGCTGCCCTGATAGCATCTTTGGTCTTAGCTACCCAGCAACACCTAGATCAGAAGCACTAAAATATTAAGATGTTCAAGAAAGGATGGAGGGGGGGCAGGGGGGCAGCTGGGCAATCTCTCTGCACCCTTGCCCTCTGCCAGCCTTCCCAACTTCTCCTGTGTTCAGCTTTTTCTGCCAGTCTTTACCAGACAAGTCCAGGTCTCTTTCTAACCATGACAATTTCTCCTTCTCCATGGGGGATTTGTCCCACTGCAGCAACCTTCACAGATTCTCCAGACTCCTACATCCCTCCTGGCCATGTTCAAGGCTGGCCCTGCCTCTTGCTGCAACCATAGTGGTGGCCATAGCACCATAAGTGGTGGACCAAAACAGACATCTGCAAGCTTAATATTTGCCTAAAGCAGCATCTAGGCTCGCCACAGATAAGCCCTCCCAGTTATCCTAAAGCAGACTGGGACAGCTCCACATCAAAACCACAGCAGCCATCAGCCAACCCAGGGCCATTCACATCAGGGGAGAACCTGGCCATGGAAATGGGATATTTTTCTGATATTATCATACACTTGGATAAAGCCAGGAAACCTTTTTTGGAGGAGCAACACAAATGCCCCTTTGGTGCCCTCCAATTCCCCCACATCCAGCCTGCAAAGCTGGCACAACCCTGCCAGCCCCTCACCTCCCATAAGCCACCACAGGGATGTCCTAGTCACCGGCAGAGCTGAGAAAACACCTCCACCCCAGACCACCACGTTTATTGAAATCCTCAACACCACAGAGGGGAAGAGAAACATGGTGCAGTGAGTCCTGGCTCAGTCCAAGGGCCAGAGCCCCAAACAAAAAGCACTTCCACCCTAACTGGGGTAAAACAAGGCTTTTTTTCCTTCCTCCTTTTGTGCACACGGGCTGCAATGCAAGTGAAGGAGCTTTAAAGGCATGCGGTACCTGTGAGAAGCGGAGGGGATGGGGGAGGTGGGGGAGGTGTGTGTGCAAGCGTACAGAGCTATTAATTAAAATTGCTCAGTCAGATGCTATAGAGAGATTAGTTGTCACATTGTGTTAATGGCAAGCTTGGCAACGCTGTGAGAAGGGGCAGGACTGCCCGCCGTCCCCTCAGCTGTTCAAGTGCCACGTTTATACCCAGCCAGAATGACTAATTGGCAGGTTTTGTCGAACAGAAGCCCTCTTGTTATTGGGAAGAGATCAGTGCCTTAATGAAGGAGAAGGAGGAAGAGGACATGCGGGTATCGAGCTGCCATGGTCATCTCTGAGGCAGAGGTACCATGGGGAGGTACAGCTGTGGTCCCTTCCTCAGAGCAAAGGGAGGCTGGAAAAGCTCAGGGCCACAGGATGGCTCAGCACTGGGTTCTTCACCAGTGCTGGGAACCCTTTGTTTCCCCCAGAACTGGGGTCCAAATAAGAGGGGAAAATATCTCCCTGGACCCCCAGATTACAGATACAAGAGATGAACATAGGGCAAGCAGGACCTCCACACTCTGCAGTTCATCCTCCTTGGCAGGGAGCAGACACTCTCTCCTTAGTTTTGTTCCCTACCCCCTTTTTCTTGCTACAAGGAGAAAGGGAGCACAGAAAAAGAGTAGAAGAAGCTCCCAAATGGCAGCTCCAGGAAAGCATTAAAATCTTAGTCACTGGAGGATACTCAGTGCAGGCTGAGCAAACAGAGTGCACCCTGCTCTGTGTCAGGGCACAGTGTAGAAGGTCCCCCAGTGTCTGTCATTTCTGCCCTTCTCCCTCTTTGAGGTCTCTTTCCAAATTTCTACACCCAAAATTTTCTCACTTTTGATACAATAAGAATGCCTAATCTAAGCCCTCTGTCCCCTTTCCACCAGTTTCAGAACAGTGCTAAGCTCTGTGTGGACATAGCCCCTAGCAAAGTTTTTGGTGAACATCAATGCTTGTAGAAGCAGAAAGGTACAGGGATGTTTAGTATTAGCACCATAACCCTCAAAAGGTTCAGCTGCAGTGGACAATGTTCCTGCTCCCCGATGACCACCCCTTCCCAAAGGGGTAGGAACCAGGAGAACATTCTTCTCCCCATTTTGCAGAGAAAGGAAACTCAGATAAGGAACCACAAAAGCTATATAGGTGCCCAACATCTTCAGAGCTGGTATGACCTTGAAATCTTGTCCTAGCTGACTTGACAAGGCATTCCTTGGGAAAATGATAAGTGTAACCCTGAGGTACAGCATGACAGTGCCACCAAGCTCCAGGGCTTGCCTAGATGCCCCTAATCCAGGTGTTTGCATAAGATTTTAGATCTGCCAATCAATGCGTTACACTTAACCATCATGTCCCAGATCTGCTCCTGCCTTGAATATCTGGTTACCTCCCCCAAAAAGTTAGGATTTTTGTGGATTCAGGCTATGCTGAAGAACAATGGGAAGCACATAGGGATGCTGTCATAGAGCAGCATGGCTTTTCTTCTCCCACCAGCACTAGTTTAAGAAACTAGAGAAATGAGCCTTGCATTAGGGGTATCAGCAAGTTTCCAAGCTGACCTGTTGCCTCGAGCTGTAACCCTCTAATTGCCACAGGTGAGGACAGATGAACACCCACTTCTGCTGAACACAGATAACCCACTCAGTGGGTCTGCAGCGAGAAAGTGACTTTGCTCTATAGAGGGGCAGAACATGGCAGAAAGGGGCTATCATCCCTCTGCCACCTCTAGGAATCTCTTAAGGCAAACAGCATCTCACCATGCCATGCCCAAGCATCTTGAAGGTTCTTAGAGCTCAGCATTAATAATGAATGAGAAGCAGTTTTTCACTTGAACAAAATACCATGGCTCTGTGGCCAGACAAAACTGTTCAGGCATGTCACGTGCACAACAAAGCTGTAACTTCTTTATAGTAGCTAATCTAAAGCTAAGCTTAGCTTGAATTGGACATAAAAATTGGTGGAGTAATTTCAGCCCAAATCTGAGCTTTCTGCTGCTCTATCTGTTTATCACTACCAAGTTAGGCTCTCTGAAAGGTAGCTCAATTATATCTACCCTCCAGCCATCAGGAACCTCAGCTGTTTCACAGCCATGACAGCAACCTGATCATTTCACCCAGCCCCCAAGCTGTTTGTGCATGAAGATGAGACAGAAGTCACCATCAACACCATTTGCTCCCTGAGGCCTGGAGGCCAGATTTGGGAGGGTGATGTGGTAGCTGGAGGTGCAAAAATGCCCACAGTACTGGTGTCATTCACACCTTCAAATAACCCAACAATAAACAGGTTTTGGGAAGTCACTGCATAACAACTATACAGTCCTGCAAGTCATGTCCCTTGGCCCCAGGGTCTCCTTGCAGATGACCAATCAGCCTTGTGTATTATTCCTTAGCATTGTTGCAATACAGTTCAAAACAGAATGCTAACCTTAGAATAATAGAATGTCTTAGGCTGGAAGGGACCTCCAGGGATCATCCAGGCCAACCTCCCTACACATGTAGGGACATCTCCACCTAGGTCAAGTTGTTGAGAGCCTCATCAAGCCTGACCTTGAATGACTGCAGAGATGGTCCCTCCACCACCTCCCTGGGCAGCCCATTCCAGTGATCCATCAACCACACATTGAAGAACTTTTTAATAATATCCAACCAAAACCTATCCTTTCCTAGCTTAAACCCATTACTCCTTGTCCTATCAATATAAACCTTTTTGAAAAGGCTTTCCCCTTTCAGGTACAGGAAGGTCAAAATAAAGTCCCATCAGAGCCTTCTCTTCTCCAGGCTGAATAGGCCCAAACCCCAATTCTCTCATCCTGTCTTCATATGAGATATTCCATTCCCTTCATCATTTGTGGCTCATGTCCAGTTTTTAATCCACCAGTACTCCCAAATCTCTTTCAACAGGACTGCTTTCTAGTATATCCTCTCCCAGCCTATACTGATACTGCTGGTTACCCAAGCCCAGGTGCAGGACCCTGCACTTGGCCTTGTTGAACTTCATAAGGTTCATATGGGCCCACCTCTTCGGCCTATCCAGGTCCCTTTGGATGGCCTCCCATCACTCTGGCACATCAGCTGCACCCCCCAGCTTGGTATCATAGAAATCATAGAAGTATAGAAATGTCTGGGTTGAAAGGGACCTCTAGAGGTCATCTAGTCTAATGCCCCTGCTGAGAGCAGGGACATTTTCAACTAGAGCAGATTGCTCAGAGCCTTGTCAAGCCCCACCTTGAATGTGTCCAGGGAGGGGGCCTCAACCACCTCCCTGACCAACCTTTTCCAGTGCTCCACCACTCTTCATGGGAAAGAACTTCCTCCTTATTTCTAATATAAATCTACTCCTTTCTAATTTAAAACCCTTGCCCTTTGTCCTTTCACTTACAGACCTTTGTAAACAAGCCCTCTCCAGTCTTTTTATAAGCTTCCTTCAGGTACTGGAAGGTGGCTATAAGGTCTCCCCAGAACCTTCTCTTCTCCAGGATGAACAATCCCAGCTCCCTCAGACTGTCCTCATAGGAGAGGTGGTCCAGCCCCTTGATCATCTTTCTGGCCCTCCTCTGGACCCACTCCATCAGGTCCATGTCCTTCCTGTGCTGAGGGCTCTAGAGCTGGACACAGTAGTCCAGGTGAGGTCTGACAAGAGTAGAGTGGCAGAATCACATCGCCTGATCTGCTGGCCACACTTTTCCTGATGCAGCCCAGGATGCAATTGGACTTCTGGGCTGCAAGCGCACACTGGCTGCTCATGTCCAGCTTCTCGTCATATCAGCACCCCCAAGTCCTTTTCTACAGGGCTGCTCTCTATCACCTCATCCCAAGCCTGTATTGATAATAGAGATTGTTCCATCCTAGGTGCAAGACACTGCACTTGCTTTTGTTGAACTTCCTGAGGTTCACCTAGACCTGCATCACTCATCATCTGCAAACTTGCTGAGGGTGCACTCAATGCCTCTGTCAATATAATTTATGACTTTATTGAACAACACTGATCCTAGCACAGACCCCTGAGGGACACCACTCATCACTTTCCTCTATCTGGACAGAGACATTGACCATCACCTCTGGATGTGACCATCCAGACAGTTCTTTATCTACTGACAGTCCACCTGTCAAGCCTTCTCTATGTTATTCTCCCTTCTACTTTAGAAGAATATAGTTTCCTGCTATTTAACTGTTTCCCAGCTACAATTTCACAAAGCCCTTACTAAGCAAATTTCAGCAATTTACTCATAGCCTATCAGCAGAGACAGTAGGAGACTCTGTCCTGAAGTCTTTACTTCCTTTGCAACTCAGACATCTGCAGGCTAAATCATTTCTTCCCAAGATGCCATACTGAGCTGACTAGACACAACCAAGGGAAGCATTGAATTAGACTAGAAGAAACAAACCAACCAACCAAAACAACAATAGAAAGAAACTCCAAACAGTGCTGGACCTAAGCTTTTTTGTTCTCTGCTTTTGACCACTTTATGTAATGCACTGCCATCTCCTGTGCAGCACTTACCTGTCACAGAAGACACTTTGTTAATCTATTTGTGGCCAAGTTATAATCACGGAATGTAATAGGGCAAGATGAGTGATAGATTGACACAATTAATTTCCATGTTCCCACCAGTAACATTGATTTTAGGGCATTCAGTCTTTACAAAGCACTGAATGCAAGGGCAACTTGGCTCTGATCTTTTCAGTAAAGGTCAAAAGGGTGCCCAGGTCTTCATAGGGGAGATCAGCTGTTCAAGTGCCCTTCAGGGTTTTGAAGTCTGCCCTACTCATAAATCTAGGAATTGCCTCTCATTGCATTTGCTGAGGAAAGGCCCACTGAGCAGGTCATCTGGAGACATCTATGATACTACTTGAACACTCAAAACTTTCCTAAGCCTGTTCATCCACAGAGAACAAGTAAAGGCTGTGCTCCACTGACCAATGAACTTCTCATAGGCTGGCTCTAGCAGTCAATCCCTTCCCATCTTAATTTAACTAAGAACTGATGGTGGACAGCCCTCCAGTTTGTTCCTACTTTAACAGCCCTTACACTGCATCACCAGCTCTCCCTAGCAGGATGTCTACCCTTACCATCCCAACCCAACTGGAAGGACACATAGAATCATAGAATGATTTGGTTGGAAGAGATGACCCCTAAGATCATCAAGTCCAACCACTCACCCTAAACTGCCAGGGTCCCTAAACCACGTCTCCCAGCACCACATCCACATGGTTTTTAAACACTTCCAGGGATGGGGACTCCACCACCTCCCTGGGCAACCCATTCCAATGCCTAACCACCCTCTCTGTAAAGAATTTTTTTCTGATATCTAACCTAAATTTCCTTTGGCGCAACTTGAAGCCATTGCCCCTTGTCCTGTCATTTTTAACTTGGGAGAAGAGGTTGACCCATACCTCCCTATAACTTCCCTTCAGGTAGTTGTAGCAACAAGGTCCCCCAAGCCTCCTCTTCTCCAGACCAAACAATCCCAGCTCTCTCAACCTTTCCTCATAGGAGGAACTCTCCAGACCCTTCACCAGCTTCATTGCCCTTCTCTGAACTCATTCCAGTACCTCAACATCCTTCTTGTAGTGAGGGACCAAAAACTGGACACAGTACTCAAGGTGTGGCCTCACCATGCCGATACATTCACAGGGTACAATCACCTCCCTGCTCCTTCTGACCACACTGTTCCTGATTCATGCCAGGATGCTGTTGGCCTTCTTGGCTGCTTGGGCACACTGCTGGCTCATATTCAGTCAGCTGTCTACCAGCAC
>JAOEGS010011973.1:19716-39952 GCA_025447755.1 Corythornis vintsioides | reverse complement strand
ATATACATGCATGTATATATACACATGTATTTGTAAAAACAGTTTCTTTCTGTTTGAAAAGAGACATGCATTTGTAGATTGCCTTCCAAAACTGCTTACTGCTGAGGTATTTGTTTCAGTAGGTGGCTTTAACACAGTATGAGAACTAAACAAGAATCCCCTCTGGAAACCAACAACTTTTTAACAATTATGCTCCTATTTTAGACAATATGGAATCCACAGGATATGGAGCTCTACACTCATGTAAAAATCTACCAGAATGCAACACATACATTGTTACACCATTTCCCAAAGAACCTCCCTAACCGCAATATGACCTTTTTCTGCTTTTTTTTTTTTTTTTTAAATATAGCTTGTACTTTCTAGTACCGGCAACTCAGTACAACATTAAAAAAATTTCTCCAAACATTTTTAATGTGAAACTTTTGTTAATTAGGTACGTATGACATAAATTTTGACTAATTCAAACAGAAAACAGTATATAGACAATTTCAGTAACTACATTCAATTGCAGAAGCCTACTGAAGAGCACCTCCTTGGATTCATCATCACTGAAAACACATTGCCTGCACAACTAGAATTTTCATTTACACAAAGAATAATTTTGGTTCACAGAGATGATTTAAAAAAATTTTAAATATCAAATAAGCATCAGACAACTGATTCCCAGCTTTTTATGGTGCAAAATTGACACCTGTGCGTAAACTGCTCATTGTATAGTACAAGATTAAGTACTGTGTCATTTTTCACTTTAATAGGGATATACATAAAGATTAATACACCTGTTAAATCATGTAACTAAAAGAAGAAAACTTAAAAATTAAAAAGGCACACATAGTCAAAAAATAATCCTGGAAAAAATAATCATCTACCAAAAAAATTTATCTGTTTGTGAAAATATTCCTTATTTAATCCCCAGAGTGACACCTGCTGGATTTCACTAACAGAAACAAAAGGGCAGATATGCCTATTACACAGAACATGTTAGAGCAACCATTACTAAAATACAAGACCGTACAACCTTCAATTACTAAAAGAACACTTTTTTTTTTTTCTCCATTTAAGGCAGTAGATAAACACATAGATGCAACCATTGAGGGGGAAAAGTATGTTTAAAGCTCTTACTCATTTATGGAATATTTTTTTTTTCAATTCCTATCTAAGAAGGATTATAGAGCACAATGCAGGGAGATAAGCCCTATTAATTTCTGATAATATTAATATGGAAAATACTTTTAAAGACTAAATCAAACGGGCTTTGGTATAATAAATACATTATCAGTATTTATATATTTACTTCTTTGCTTTACTTTAATGAAACTCTATCAGCATTACTAGGGTTAGAATAATACAAATTTTATTAAAATTTATTTCCAAGATTTTACCATTGTAACAGGAAATAAAAAAATGTAAGGGGAAAATAAATGGTAATAGGGTGATGTTTTATGCCCATACAAGCATGAAGGTTGTGCAGTCTTCAAGTTCAGAATTACCAAAGAACATGTGTAGAATAATTTTTAGGAACTAAAAAGGTATTCATCTTAAACACAGTTGACAGTACTCCAGAGTACACAAGGTAGCTGCTTTGAACGTAATAGTTTTGTTTTGAATAAATTACTAATCACTATGTTTCACTCATTGCCCTCAGTATTATACAGGAAGCCAGGCTGGTACAGGCTTCATTAAATGAAACTCTGTCACTAATTTTGTTCAGGATATTTTTTAAATAAGGCCTGCGTGATCCAGGCATCAATCCAGAAATATGACACAATTGTTGTAACTCAATAGAATTGGTTTATTTTCTAAATGTCAATTAGTATCTTAATGGTCAGCTACAGCTTAATAGTGGCCAAAACTGCTCAGAAAAGTCTCGGGTGACATCTATACTATAACTAAAAGGTAACGGGTTCAGATATACATGCAAATTTACACTAGTTGTGAAACTGTTTTAGTTTCTTGAAGTAAGTATTTTGCTTTCTCTCATGGGAAGTCTCTTTTTAATGCATTACGTTAAGTACATCTCAGATGCATCTTTCCAAGGAAAGCAACTCTAAATAAATCACTTCTGCTCTTTTTGACAGCATATATTGCAGCAATGATTGAAAGTGTTTGCACAGAACTAGGGCAGAAAAAATTACTTTGGTGGAAAACAAACAGTGTAAACAAACATGGGAGACTAAAGAAGATAAGCATGAAATACATTCACATATTCAAAACTTTGAAAATGCAAAAGTTTAGCCTTACACTTTTGCTCAGATTCTAAAATAGGACAAAAATAAAAGGTATTGCTGAAACAAACGCTCTAATGGAAACAAATTTAATAAGATGATCTTATATTGTACTGCACTGGCTCTGGAATTCTCCATTAAGTAAGTAATAGGCTAATTTCTGCTGCTCTTTGTGCGGGTGTATTACACTGAAAGCACAAGAATTGCCAATGCGAATACAAAAAAAAAAGGAAAAAAATGGGTTGTGAACACCCATTGGAAAGCTTTCTCCTTTTTCTTTTATATATTAAAAGGAAACAACATTCAAATGTATCCAATTTAAAATATTAACATTCATGAGTCATTATTTTCTAAACAAAGGATGAGGTTTAGGACTAAGTTACTTTGAAAGTCTCTAAAAACATACATGCTCTCCCTTTAGCTGATACATCAGAAATAATGAAACTCATCATGACATGGGATAATATTTATTGTATAAATTACAAAAATTACAAATTACATAGAAAAAAAAATATTATTATACATCTAATACACAGAGACACATACACACATGCATTTCTAGTTTTATTTTACTGCTTAGAAGTTACTTGTTTGTCAACTCACATCTGTTGTGGCAACAGAAGCAATCCTTCCTTCCTTGACACAATTGTATTAAGGATATAGTTAATTCCAGAGCTTCAATTTGCTTCACCAAAGACTTAAAATATTTCCCAGTAACACAACAGTTACATGGGACAGTTAAAACAGCAAAGAAGATGCTTTTCAGCAAGTGTAAAGCTTAACTGAGGAAACTACCACATGCAAAACCCAAGGACATGGCCACACATGCTATTAGACCAGAGGTGATTATAATACTGTAGTAATGCTGATATTGTGTATACACTCAGTAAGAATGACAGCTAGTCAGAAGCACAGAAGGGATTTTGCTAGTAGATCAAGAACACTGTTAGCACATTGGGAACAGATGGGAAATAACTTCTTAAAGAGAAATTGTGTTTTCCTAACTGTAAATTTAGACTTCTCATTGGAGAAATTCCTTCAATTGCTTTCACAAATACTTTATGTTACACTCAGTAGTTGCTGTAGAAGTGACTATATATATGATTTTTAAATATCACTGTGTACATGTTATTAAAAACATATTGATAGAAATAGTTTCTTCCAAGTGGCTGTGGACTGGTTTTAATCTTTTATCTGTATGATTTCATGGACGCTTGCAGGCCCTGTCCTACACAGCTCTTGCATATGCTAGGAATTATATTGGATGCAGATGAATAACCGGAATGCACAGAATATAGAACTAAGTGATCATATTGGTAGAAAAAGAAATTTATTACTGTGGTTCCCTTAGTTTTGTTTTTCATTATACCCTAGTCTAATTCTGGGTTGACATACCCAGAGAGCCCATGGAACAATACTGCATTATGCCCAGAATAGGCCCCATAATTTAGCCAGGTAGGACATTAGTCACCAAGAATAAGATGGGCAGATTTTTACTTTTTCAACATAAGCATTTGAAAATTATAAAAGTTATCAAAACACAACTGCAAAAAGACTGCAAAATACAAGTGACTGGTTGGGTTATGTACATGTAATTCCTTCGTCAGAAAAATACTGACATTTAGGAGTATCTTGCCCTGTGACAGTCAGTGGAAAAATTCCCACTGGTTCTCAATAGGCCAAGATTTCAACAGTTGTGTTGAATCAGGAAAGGCCTATCCAAAGGGACAAAACTACATTTCTTAATGCAGAGCAAGACTCCAGCTGATCAAGAATTCAGAGTATAGTAACATTTTAAGTTGACAAAACATACATTATGCTGTTCTTGAACTTGCAATGCATCCAATATATCCAGGTACTTAGTTCTGGCCATTAAAAAATGTAGTCACACTGTTCTACATCAGTATCCTGCCACTGTCCTTGCTTAATCTGCAAATAATGTGGAATCTGGCATCCAACCTGAAAACGCATATATGCCTGACACTTCCCTATGTGGGCAGTCCCAATCACAACTTGAGAAGAGCATGAAATAAGAATGTAAATCATTTAGCTGAAATCCTTCTAAAGACAGCTATTCCTATTTCATTGATCATGAAAACACAAGCACTTTTTATCTTAAATGTCATCTTGTTTGATTTACCATCACCAAGTGTCTTTTGTGCTGAAGATTTCCAAAGTTGGATAAAGACTTGGGATAGCTTCTGCATCCAGTGAAGCCAAAGAAAGGTTAAGAAGACTACTAAGTATTAAAAAGTAGATACAGTGAGAACACAGCTCATTATTTTTTAATTAAGAATTTCAGACAGTATGTGTACCTTGAAAAAAAACAAACCACATGTATACAGATCTGACCTGATACATATTTATCTAGAGTGTCTCCTTTCAATCCATTGAAAAGACCTCATATTCAGCTCAGAGTACAACTATGGGACTTTTAGCATATCACTGGTCTGAAAGGGTTTATACTGTTATATGCACTATTACTGCAAATAAATGACAAGATCTCCAGTATGCACAATATGATTACAAAGACTCTGCATTGGCACAATTGTAAGAGTAGCAAAATCTCACCCCAAAGTATCTCACATAAATGCATTAAGGTAGAGAGCAAACAAAAAAACCCACCTCATCGTTTTTTATTGTTATTTCAATCTCACCGTCTATAAACATATGGATGACTAAACAAATCATTGTAGATCTAAGCCAAGTGTGATTTACAGCCCATTTAAACTAGCTTTCAAAAACAAGATTACCCAATTCTACCGAACGATGGCTTACGGACTCCAGCAAATTACTAGCTTTAACAACCTCAGCAGCGCAAGGGCATTTGTGAAAACAAGAGAACATCCCGTCTGTTTTGAAAAGCTGAGTGTCAAAACTCTTAATTATGCCTTCCATTACCATCTGAGAGAAAGAATCACACACTTACCGCTGTTTAACAGTTTCTCAAGGAAATGAAATAGTGGCTAATAATCTTCCAATATCAGTTTGGTGTTTGTGCGGAAAAAAAAAATAATAAAAAATCTCAAAACAGTAACGCCCCTGCACGCGGACGAGCTTCTCACTCAAGCTAACTTTTTCTAAAGCAGAAAGTCCAAACAAAACAGAAGCTTTATCTTTTTACTTGTATAATTACAACACAAAGCTAATTATGAATAACTCAAGTATGACCTCTTTCCGGTACAATAACGTCAGTAAGATTAAAGGAATATTTAGTAAGAAAATCGACACCACTTTATCACCTAATTCACCCCTCTTGAAAGAGTTCCAGTTGTATTGAATTAGTCTTAAGGACCCTCTTCAAACCAATGAGCCTCTAATTCTCTCCAGATGCAAAGGCAGAAATTTGGTTAGCTAATACTAATAGAGGTTTTAGACAGAATCCTTTAAGTGCTGCTTAGAGTATTTTAACTCACTTTCTACCTATTTATCGTTGATTACTTCCTCAAGGATATATTATAACAACACCAGTTATAAAATCAAGCTCAATATTTCTCTCACAAAAAAATAACCGAAGCTTTTGCTCATACCCCTTTCTCCCTACAGATTTCTTATTGCATGCTGAGGGTAATGCAAAAGCATGCATACACGCGTAACTACAATGCATTCAGATGGCACACACACACTGTTCTTAGGTAAAACAATGAAACTGCCTTGATCAGTACTCACCACACTGAGTTTTTACGTGAATGGTTTCAGATGAATACATCAGTTTGATTTCCCTTTTCAGTGAGGGGGAAAGAAAGGAGATATTTCGTTCCCTCCCTCCTTGGCCAAACGAGGGACCCAAACGAGAGCCTGATCCTCCCGCCAGCTATAATCCAGTTAGGGGGCCTGGAGGCTGCAGGGGAGACCTGACCGGTTTGCGCTGCGCTCCGCGGAGAAGCGCTGCTGCGGGCAGCGCCGGGAGCGTGCCCGATGGTACGCGCGGAGCGGCGGCGGCAGCAGCGAAACATCAGAGCTTCCTGTTACATCACCCTGACCCCGCCCGCAGCCAGCCTGGAGTTACTTTTCTTTCTCAAATGGCATGTCCCAGGGAAGCCAGGCTCCTCTGACATTTCTGGGCAGGAGCCGAGAGCTGCCCGAGCTGACGATTGCCATCTGCTCCTTGACAGCACCGCTCCCACCGGGAGACCGCCTGCCCGCACCATGCCCCGGGCCGGCTGCAGCTCTCCCGCCCCGAATAAAAGCCAGCGCTCCGAATTGCGTCGGGAAACATTCACCCGCTCTGTTGGAAAGGAGGAGACCACGGGACCCATCTTTCCACGTATCGAGACACTGATTCTGCTCCTCGAACTAGACCCAGAGAAATAAATCAGTTTGGATCTTTATTCAGACACAAATAATATACAATGACTGCGTTCCTCCCCAGTCTGACTGATGCGATTCACCTCTGCCAGAAACTGCAGGGGCTTCATTATGTCCCACACTGCAAGTGCTGAAAAACTCTACAGAGAAATACTTTTATTCCTCAAATTAAAAACTGCAGTAAGGGTCAGAAACAAATGTTCACATTGGAGCAAGTGCATAATTTGAAGTGCTACTTTGTTCTATACCTGAGGAAACAACCCTATAAGTAAGTCTTCGCAATACCAAGGGTAGAAAGAAGGCAGCAGGAATATCACTACGTCTGCACAGAACTTTAGGCTACATTAAAAAAAAATGTCAGTAATTTCAAAGCACAAGCATGAGCTGCCTAGTTTGAAAGTTCTGTAGCTAAAGACAAAACCAAATTAATGTCAGCCCTTCTTTAGCTTCAAATAATTTTGTATCAGGACATAAAAATGTTTCAGAGCATTTATCACAGGTTCTTTGTACAATTGATACCTGTGCTATGAACAGAATCTGTGCTCTCCACTTCACTAGACAGTTGCTGTGTGTATGTGACAATATTACACTTATCAAATAGGGAGTTTATGGAGCATTAAGTTCTAATAATAGTAACACCTGTAACATCAGTACTCCTATGGAAGGCCATAAGCACTTCCCAGATATCATGCTTTTTTAAGTGCTCATCAAAATTATAACCATTTCATTTAATCATAAACAATATAAAGTGTTCTGCTTGCTTTGCAATACCTGTTGCTCATTGCTTGTTTTACCAGCAGAAACATTTGCAGAACATGGAAGAGGGAATTCATTTAGCAACTGAAAATCTTTTCCTCAAAAAATGAAAGCATCAAGAAACCCAAACCAATGACAAAAAAACCCACCCCTACATCCCAAGCCAGGGTCAGAAAAAAACCTGGAAGTCAGAAAGAAGGGAAAGAGGGAGAGGAATACTTTAAATCCATATCACCACTGGATAAAATTAATTGTGAAATCACACTCTAGGGTCACTAAAAGAGAAGGCATATGACTTTAATACTCATTTGGCACGTGAGTGTTGGTGATTCTAGGACCTTACATAACAGGAGAATGTGAGTTTTATAATCAGTGAAGAACTAAGAACTGGCACTCTAAACTTCTAGACAATGTAAACAGATATAAATCAGGGATTAGCTCTGGTTCTAAATGGTGATGGAAATTAACTTCTCTGAAATAAATGGTGTTACCTCAGGTAGTGGAATTTAACTACAGTGAGCTTGGTTGCATTATTTTAGACCAACTAGGTCTAGTTAATAGAATACAACATGATATGTTACACACTGTAACCTGGAAAAGAATCCATGTATTCCAGCCAAGCACACATGTTCAAGTCAGGTATCTGAATTAGCTCAAGAGATTTATTACATAGGCCACAGTTTGATCTGGCACATCAAACTCGGTGTAGATGTGTGGGGTTTGGGAGTTTTTATTTCAGTGCAAGAGTCTTATATTGTACTAAGTGTTACTGGAACTTTTTTACTCCTACTCTACAGGTATTTGACACATCCCAGCTGGTGTCATTTTAACTTCAAAGATGTAGAAGGGCCCCGCACTACTTCAGCTACCCTTCTTCTGGCTGAAAGGCATGTAAATTACACCAGTACAGGCTGGCTGCCTTGGTTATCAACAGTGTGGGCATGAGAAGTTCGAAAAGGATCAACAAAAACCCAACAACAACAAAAAAAACCAACACAAAACTAAAAACACACAAAAAAACCCAAACAAAACAAAACACCAAAAAAAAACCAAACCCCAACAACAACAACCACAACAAAAAAATTTCCACCAATCACCACACATTTTGATCTGAAAAGTTACGAGGATAAATACGGTTTTGCAAATAATGAGACTACTCATGATCGGCTATAAGAACATCTCTCTCTAGCATTGCAATTATGACAAATGCCTTTCCCCTGATGAGAAAGAGGCTGTCGGGGTGGACTGTTTTTCCCCGAATTTCTGTCCTGGCGAGGCAGCGCAGCAGCACACCGCATCGCACCTCACCACACCGCCGGCCCTCGGCCTATGCCCATTTGTTGTAGCGGTCTCGTTGGCTGCAGAGCTCCTTCCCGCGGTGCCCAGCAGCTGCCGCCGCCCCAGCCCCGGCGCCGGGTTCTGCGGGGCCTACTTCGGCTCCGGCCGCGCCCCCGCGCGGCTGGCAGGAGCGGGAAGCGGCGAGGAGCCCCGCGGCGCGGCGCTGCCACCTGGCGCGCAGGGCCCGGGCTGTGCCCCGCAACCTCTGTCTGGAGTCCGCAGCGCGTCGTGCCCCACCGAGACGTGGAACGGGGCACACCGAAAGCAGCTTATCCGTATGCCATGTTCCCCTCGAGACGGCTCTCCAGGGACTGAAGTGTCTTTCAAAAAAATAAAACCCGGACAGCAACGCACTGCTACAGGATCAAGAGAGAGTATGGGATCAAGAGAGATTCTAGGATAGGTAGAACCAGGGTTATTCTTCACATGTATTCTCCATAAATAAAACGTGTAAAATGCAAATGTAAACACCTAATAACCATAAATGTACATTCCTCTTTACCTGAACATGGTTCTTTCTTATAGAGAAGATACACCCAAGCAACCAGTTATGAAACATAACCACTATATCCACTTTAGTGTTTGAAAGGTAGAATCTAGAATAGTGAAGACATTCTCACAATATAATAAGCTTATCAGCGCTGAAATGATAGATGGATTGGACATGCAGGGAGAAATACTGTCCCAAATCAACTGGAAAGAATTGAGAAGCAGGGAATAGAAAGTAAAAAAGAAACAAAGTAAAAATGTAAGGAAAAAATAATTCTTTAAATTATTTTGAAAATACATTTTGCTTCATCATATGTACACACTAAGGACACATACGAAGGTATTGCAGGTCAGGTGATACATGAAAAGTCATTAAACATCTAAAATTTCTTCGTCTTGTTGTATCACATCATATAAAGTGGGAAGAATTTCCCAGCAACCTGCATGCTTCCTCCGAAGGTTCTGGAATGAAATGACTTGATGAGCAGATTTTAGCTCATTGTAAATGTACAGACACTGTCACACCTTAGCATAGATTAATTTTCTGACCTCTTCACCACTCTGCCATCCAATTCCCCATCTTTTCCCTGTGTTGTGGCTCAATTATAATTCTTTCTGCATTCACCCTTTTTCTTTGAGAAGTGCATATAACTTTTTTCTTTAATTTGGTTGATCTGTAGATACAGGAACGAAAAGAAGTGAATGAAGGAGATGAGCACAAAAGAATCTTGCTTAGCTGATGAAGATCTGATCACACTGCACTTTGGATTTTTTATGGGAAAAACCCAAGAGCTATACAAACACAAGACAGGAAGACAACTAGGTATGGTGGTAAAACCTAGCACATACACCAAGGATAGTGTGAGCTCTGACATCAAATCTCTGTTTACAGATAAGGTCTTATACAGTCTACAACATTCCAGGCTTTATTCTCATTGCACTAAAGAACTAGCTTAAAAGATTAATAATTTTGTAAAGTTTTCTAAATCTACTGAAATTGAGATACTATTAAGATGTAACTATAAAGTCCTTTTCTGTTTCAACAATGATTCAACATGCAAGGTGATCCCTCAATGAATCACTTGTATAAGCACTATTTCAGCAAAGTGAATGCAGAAGAAGTTTCTTTAGTATAGCCTAAGTAAGGGGTGGGAGAATATGGGGGAGTACCAGGCAGTCAGGGGCAAGTCACTGGACCAAGAGGGAGCCTGTATAAGAAATACTGCCTTGAAATGACACAAGGATAACAAGGCAATCTGTGTACAAACGTACCTGTTCTTTCATATCTATCTTTTTTACCTATTGTATTGTATTCTGTATCAGAAAGTTCATCATTCTAGTTTAAGAACTAATAAAATTTACAGAGTTTACAAATCTTTGTCTTGGTGTTACTGGTGAGACTGCTTTAATAAATACCATGGGCAAACCTCCTTTCCTTCCTCTCAGCCCCAGCAAGGCTCCAGAGTCCCATCAAAACAGAAAACACCACCAGGTTTAGAGCTGCAGTCAAAGCTGCTCAGAGGACACTATCTCAGGAACAGCTCCATCCCCATCACTGTAATTTGGGCTTGATGCTGAGGAAACAAAAAATCTCCTTAAAGTAACACCAATAACACTGGTGTTACCTGAAATGTTGCACTCCTGATGCTAAAGAATGAGTTTAGTTCTCCTTAACATGAAAGCTCTAGATGTTTTACTTTAATGTGAATCATGGTCAATTACCGAAGAATCATACTACGAAACACCACATTGTAAAAGGATTTTAACATGGTATACAAGATAGCACTGCCTACCTGTCAGATATCAGTGGCAGAAGGTGGCTGTTACAAATGTTTTTGGTACTTACCCAGCACTTGACACTTTTTTACTTTAGTCTGTAACCACAGACTCCAAATGTCCTCACTGAGTTACTGAGCATTTTGAGAAGCCAAGAAGCCAACACCTCAGCTCTGCCTCCACTCAGATGTACATCACATGATACAGAACTAGAACAGGAGATATAAACTAGAATAGGAAGTTATCAAACTGGCCGGTAATAATGCACCAAATTAATTCTGTGTGTAGAAATGATATTATTAGTTTTCAGCACTCTATAGAGTTTATAGGGTTCCTGTCAGAACTGTACTTGTCTGATTTATAGTTATTGCATTGTAGGTCTGTGGTGCTCATACATTTTATATACATGACTTTACATAAATCTTTGTCTGCTCTACATTTTTGAAATAATACTTAATAGTTCTTAAATTAAAAGAGTCACTTATTCACCAGAAAAGAGATTTTGATAGAATTTCTATATAAAAACCTGTGACTTTTACCCACTCACTCATATATTTAGAATACATAAATGCTTTAATTTTCAGCAGTGAAGTTTAGCCTTTCTGGGGAGTTAGTCTAAATTTCATCAGGCATGTAAAACATAGATTTTCTGAAATCACACATGTGAATCACAGTGCAAAGGCAAAGGCAGATTAGTCCAACATCAAAGAAGAGTTTAAAAAATACCCTTCTGTCTTTTGTTTCATAGGCAGTAAGGTGCTTTGTGTTTCTAAAAATCTTAGTAGGAAAACAAGTTCGGTTTCTAGGGGTTTGTTTGTTTTGGTTATATTTTTTGTTTGTTTGTTTGTTGTTTTCTACCTCTCTTCCCTCTAGAAGAATAATCTTATAAAAGATTTGGCCAAGATTAGAAAAATACCCTGGGAGAAGGGCAGGAACTGTACCAATGTTACATGTCAGTATTAAAAAAAGAAAACCACCGAAACCCAACCAAAAGAACCCTCAAAGTCAACCAAAGAGCAAGCATAACATTATATATTTTAAAATGACTCATTTCTGTGAATGGAATCTGTTCTGTTTTTTGTAAAAATGTAATATGCATTTCTGAAACTTATCTTGCTACACATTAATATATTTCAGTAACAAGTCAGTGACTCCAGCAAATATATTTTTAAATCTTTGCAAATATCTGTCACATTGTTTCATACATTTGCAACTTTAATCCTCTCTTCATGGGTTTTGATGGGTTAATTCTTATCTCATATTCATTTTGCAATACTGTTATTATATGCACTTTGATGGACTTAAATCTAGCTTGCATAACCTAAAATAAATCTGATTAAGAAAATCCCAGTGTCTCTTCCCTCTTTATAGCATTAGAGCTATCTTTTAATCTATGATTGCAACAATCATGCTTGACAAATGTTTATTCTTTGACAAGCATTATGTTTTTTTTAGCACAAAATAGATTTCAAAACAGAATGGAGTAATCAATTTAGCTTGTCTACTTTTTAAACATTATGAGTTGCACACCACACGGTTTGTTCTGCCCTGCTTCAGCTGACAATTATATACAAACAAACTACAATTTGAGAGCCTTTATCAGAGTAAAAGTTAATGTTTATTAACGTGAATGAGGAATACATAATAAAAATATAAGCAGCTTAATAATATGTAATCAAAATAATCAGTACGGTAAATGTATTTAAATGGAGTACACTGAAGGCTTTCATTGACAGGTGAATAGTAGTTTACTTCACATTTCCATATAATTCAAAGTTGCATTCTTTCAGGGTTGATTTCCCCACCCAGAGCTTTTACTGACTGTTTCTTTCTTTTCTTCTTGATTTTAATTAATCTCCTTTCACCTTTTTTTTTATTGAAACCTAAAGGTAAAATGAAGATAGTATGATCAGATGCTGTATGCTTAACACATCCAGGATTATAAGAAATAAGAGACAAATCTTATTTTCAAGAAATAGTCTTAAAAAAAAACTAAAAACATTTTATTACCTGAAGTTTTCACATGCCTGACTAATGGCAAGTTGTCTATTTTTGTTCTTGTATACAGTTTTTTTACTGTCTATGTTTCTCTCTCTAGCTCTCTTCAATTATTAAATTTTATCAGCAATATTTACTACCAAAAGTTGCAAGAATGTTTCAGTCTGCATATTTACCTCTTATGACAGTATCACTTCCCATACCTTTCTTGCAGATCCTCAAACATGACTTTCTGGAGGTGAAATTATTTTCATTCCCACCACAACCACTATATCTAAATGGGTGACATCTTCCACTTGAGTAGTTGTAGAAAAATCTTAACTCTTTGGCTCTACAAAGTCCTCTATCCATGGGAGTCATGCACAAAGAAGGGATAGAGGGTAGTTCTGAAAATACCAAGAAAAACAATATTAGAGACAAGATTTACCCCAGTTTTTGGTTCTGTTGGAATTATATATGAGATTTGAAAGTCACAAAACTTTGAAATGTATAAGAAATTTACTGGCAAATTTAATTCTGCATTCCTGAAAATCCAGGATACTTTACATATATAAGCACCTGCCTTTTTATAAGTACAAAAAGTACTCCAGTAAATGTTATTCTACTTCAGTTCCAAAAGCCATCAGAAATTTACCTGAAAGGAAGGTTTGTTTCCTATATAGTTTGTGATAAAATTGGCATTTTTGTGATTGGAGACAGTATTCAAGTTCAGTTAGAGAAGATTCAAGTGAAGTGAAATAAATTTAAATTGCACAGCTTTAAAAACATAGTGAATATTTATGATAATTAATGAAGTGAATTTTCCCAATTCCTGCTAGACACTCTGAAGTCAAGCAGAAGGTACAAGCACACATCATTTCCAATATTAGATTCAATACCTTAATATTGATTTTGTGGCATGAATACAGAAACCTTGACCTAAATAATAGAGGTCGGTCCATTGGAAAACACTGGGCAACTATCAAGAAATAGCTTGTAACTCAATGAATAACAAAGGACTGAGTGTGAAGATTAAGTGCACAGAGTGACTGAAATGCTGGTGCTTTAGTACCGCTGTTAGGCTTTTACCATTCCAAGGAGAAGGCAGATGGTTTGTTTCTTCAGTGTTGCTGTAAGTGACAGTATGAACTGAAACACTGGAAGATGAACCTGAAGTATCTGAAGTTTCTGGGCACTGCAACAAGTTCAAGAAGCAAATCTGTGCCAGAATTCCCAAATCTGGAGAAACTCCATCATCTATCACCCTGGAGTGACTCATACACAAAATTAGAACTGATAACAATTGCTGCACAGGATGCAAGAAACTGAATGGTTGCCATGTATCATCAGTTATGAGGGACCTAAGGAAGCATCATTTTCCTTCAAGAAGTAGCAGAATCGAGATAGCTGAGGTCTGAATGCATAAAATGAAATGCAAAGCTAGTCAGTTGACCCTGTTGAAGTTACAAAGCCAGGCAGAAGTGGTCCAGAGGGAAAAACAAGTTTAAAATGTAGGGAATAATTTACATTACAGCAGAGCTGAAAACATCCTCTTGTTACGAAAATGGGAAGCAGATGAGTTGCTAAAAGCAAGAAGTTATGAATTAACTCGGGCAATTCAAAAGGTTGAGAAGAAAATACCTAAAAAGAACATGACACACACTACATATCTTACACACACCTGCTGAAAATGTTCATATGCCAATAACAGCTGAACTGGCACAGTGAAAAAGTATGAACAATTTCTGAGCAAGAAACAGAATGATGATTTATGGAAAGCTAAGACAGCAGAATGAAATTAATAATATACTTCAAGCTGTGACAGCAATAACATACTATAGAAAAAGAAGCTTGAAATGCAAAAACTGAGTCATGAGTTGTTTTTTCAAGATAATCAGATTGTTAATTTCAGGTTATAAAATGAACACTGCTTAATTTCTTTTTATAATTGAGATATCATTGTAAGAGCATGGTTCACTCTGGATCCAGAGTTTATATTAAATCTACTGTTTTATTTATCATGAAGGTGATAGTTAAATTAACTAACACAATGCTTTTGGTACTATTCTAACCGAAAACTCCTGTGCTAGAACTAACTGCATCTCTCTCTAGCTGAAGAGGATGTTAGCTTTCAAAGCTACAGCAACACACAAAGACACAAAGACACAAAGACACAAAGACACAAAGACACAAAGACACAAAGACACACACACACACACACACACACACACACAAAGTTTATCTATTCTGACCTGGTAATTTGAGCCTAAAAAGAATAAAGCAGAAAGCTCGCTGGTGATGAAAAGTGCCAGAGAGCATAGGTTTGTTGATAATGTGACATAATTCACATATATATTTTGTAATGTAGATTACTTATCTGGTAAGCAGAATTTTCCAGAGAGACTCCACTGTCCCCTCATCAAGTTCTCACAACAAGCTGTAAGCTGTAGGAGATCCATGGAGCCAGTGACGTGGTTATTGTTGAATAAGGACTACCTAAGCATGTATAATGCAACTGGCAGAGTGGAATACAAATGCTATTCAGAATCTCTCTTGTACTCTTTCTAAAAATTATGTCATTATTTGTCTAGAACATTGCTAGATAAATTCCCCAGCTACCAAACACTATTCCTGTTCATCTTCAAAATAACTGCATGTTCTTCAAACCTAAAGAAGCAAGCAAACCATGAAGAAAACCTCTTAATTTTGCCACGTAGCAGTCTTTTTTTTTTTTTTTTTACAAAACAGTATATTAAAATAAAGATGAAATTAGTTATCATAATTTCCCTTCTGCAGAGGATAATAAAATTAATTGATTGTAATATACTAAAAGACAATTGAAGTTACTGTAAACATAAAATATGTATTGTGTCATGCCCAGGTCAACACCTCTACTGGCACAACAACCTCTAAGCCTGTGAGCCAGCATGTTAACACAGTCACCAGGAGCATTAGATCCAGGACCCAGCTTCTAACATTGTTCTTAAGTACGTCATTTTACTGTCAGTTTTTCATGACTATTCTTGAGGTTCTGTTGCAAATGTTTTCATTTTGCAATCTCTTTTTTCCTGAGAGTTGATAAAATGTTTTATCTCCTGCTTTTAATTTGAAGGAGAAAAAGAAAAAGGAAGAGGCAAATCCTACAATCCATGAAATTACACACAGATAAAAGGGTATACATTGAAAACAGTAAAAATAATAGCAATACATGTCTGACTATCATAATTATTTTCCCCTAATGTAGTCGATATAGGTCTATGAAGTACAGATAGCAACTCTATTGAGACACTACTTAACACAGAAATGTTGTGTTTAACTCTTTTTTTTTCTCATTTTGGGTTACATTTTAGTATTTTTTTCCCCCCAGTGAAGTACCATTACTTATTACATTATATAACTCATTACATATAAACAATAGTAATTATGAACCTAAAAATGAATAAATTTCATTAAATGCTGATTTTTACATGCATAACTACATGGCTCATCCTACAGCCTTTCATACAGTTCTACAGAAATCAATCAGTTATCTATATTAACAGAAACAGACTTAAAACTCTGGCTTCATCCTTTTGTTCATGCTATTCTGTTTATCAAAAATATCCAGTTTAAACAGATTTTAAATATCAGCAAGCTCATTATTATATATAGCAAATCCAAGGGTTGGGGTTTTTTGCCAAAATGTGAGTCGGGTCATGAGGAAAAAGGAATTTATGATACAAACAGGCAAAGGACAAATAAAACTTCCAAGCTGAGTTAGGCAAACATTTCCAGGTGTAAAATTTTCTTCTGGAAAATGCCTACACAATGAAATACAAAGTGTTCCTTGGAAACATAACAATTCCATCAAAACTTTTTGAAGGAAATTAGACTTTGGAATCCATCTCACGTGGAATTTGGGAACTGCAACTCCAGCTACCAGTTCTGCAGAAGCTTCTCAAATGAATTTCAGGCTTTACGACAACAAAACACAGTGTAGATTGTTCTGTTATCTTACATTTCTGCAACTTCTTTTTCTTGATGATGGAGATGTGGACTGATTTTGTTTTGGTGAGAGACTAAAGCCCAAAACTGCAACATTTATTTGGAAAAGCCAATAGGCAAGCTAATTATACAAAATCAGCAGTAAATTTAAAAGGCTATTGTTCTTACCTATAAAAAGACTATTGTATCTTACCTTTCACTGCTACCCAAACAATCTTTACATGTTCATGGTTTAAGATTTAATTCTTATACTACAGACTTTTCTTCAATCCCAGACAGCCCCCTCTGTGATGGCAGATGACAAAATCATACTTCAGAATATCTGAATCATGCATATTCAAATATAGACTCATATTTATAAAAAAATAATCCCAACCCTGCATTGCAACAATAATTGTTATCACTCAGGCTTAGCTGGGGTTGTGTGATGATGAATTGTTGACTGATCACAACACAAAAAACTTTGAAAGTGATCTTGGTGAGCTGGATGACAAATGATGCTCACTGACTTCTCTTTTGTGAGACACGGGTGTGACATTCCTGAAGCTTCAGATTTACTGACAGATTTTTGATAATTGCAGACTTCAGTATCTCATTTCTAGTTTCAGCAGAGAGAAAATAAAAGAATCTTCAAGTAGACAAGCTATTACAAAAATAATAAGTCACCTGCACTTGACAATACTCTATAGGTATAAAATGGTGCAGATCCATTATAGCAAATAGAACTATGTCAATTTATATCAGCAAAAGATGTGGCCCTGACTTTGAGAAGCAGTAACAGGAACTGCTTCTGTGTGCAATTCCATATTTGCCAAGTTGACTTTTGGTCCTGCATCCCACTTAGATCTCACAAAACAAATACAGAGAATTGCACTCATTGTTTCCTACCATAGATCATTTTGTATAATCTAAAAATGAAAGGTTTGATTCTTGACTTCACTTTCTCTTAATATAGGAATAAAAGTTATTTCAGATCTTGCAGCAGACTAAGATGGAACAATCTTAACTCTGCAGAAAGTTCATTGCTGAGAGATAGCACTAGAAGTTTCATGTTTATATTCAGGAAATCAAACAAAATAAAAACAGTTTGTTTTGTTTGACCATAGAAGAGTTGAATTTTCTGAAGATTAAGAACTTTATTGTAAATCTATTAATCTGATATCATTACAGAGTTTTACATGACACCAATAATATGTACTTTTTTTCTTGAAATCAAGATGATATATCATTTCAATTGTGAAGTGAGGTATTCTGAGACAACTCCTTGCAATTTCTTTTTTTTTAATAGTGATCATGAATTAAAAAAAAAAAAAAAAAAAAAAAAGATGCATAGCCAGGCCACTGTACATGCAAAGTAGATGTTACATCAGCAGACCAGATCCTTAGCCTATGCTTGAGAAGAAGTCGCATCAGTTGCTCCATCCCAACAGTCCATCCTGACCTTATGCATACACCATGATTCTTTTCCCTCACTAAGGGCCATGTGTCATCACAGTGCATGTTTGTGTGAGATGGCTCTACCTTGTAACTTCAGTTTACACCTCTAATGGCAGGAGTGGAGGCTTTTTTCTACACACCTCTGTGGAGAAATCAGCTGTCAGTTTTGGTTCTACCATTTCCTCATCTTAGAGTGCCATTGCACTAAAGCATAGGATTTTATCCCATCCCAGCAGCTTGAAAGGTACAGGCTGATAAACATAATGGCAGCAGATGGTTGCCTGGGGCAGGCTAATGCAAGACAGATGAAAGTTGCATAGTAGGGAAGAACCTGTGAGGTCTTTGCTTTCTGAAACACACTGGTCCTTCCAAGGTCACCTCTTCCTGACACATCCAGCTACACTGACTCCGCCTACCCTTATTGCCTGACCCTTTCCTTCACCATCCTTGAAGTCCTTTTCTCTTAGCCTCATCTCTCCCTCCCAAAATTTACTGTACCAGAAAATTCACTGTTGCTCATACAACCAAGGACCCTTCTATTTTCTCTTAGAAAACACAGGGAATTATGTCCCTTTGCTTGTTGACATTAGTTGTTTGGGGGATCTGGGGATTCATATTATGAGTAAAAACCTTTAGGAAATGTGTATGCTCCTATGTCCCTAGATTTATTACCAAGACTTAAACCAGTAAAATTTTTTTCAGTAAAACAAGTTGCCAAAAGCTTTACCATTTTCAGTTATTTTAATAACAGATTGTATTGGTGCTTTGTATATGGTAAACTAACAAACCAACTATCACAGAAACTTACCTCACCCCACAGTACATATGGATCACAGTGCAGGAAAAATAAAACAGAATACAATGCACAGTCAAGCTTTATTAGGCATACCATTCTAAGCAAAGAGCACAGGAATGTTATCCTACATGCCCATTCTCTTCCAGTTCATATAATGCAAAAAAAAAAAACCCTTAATGAATCTATAAGTCATCACTCAACCTCCAAAAGCACAAGTAAGCAGAAATGCAAAAAACCAACAGAAATACTTGGTAAGAACGCTCAGGCTTTTTCCAACTGTTTCTTGTTTCCTCTTGCACAACTGTGGATCATAAAAATGAGAAGCCTCAAATTCAATTACCCTTTATATTGTGAGAAAATACCAACAATCTATAGTGGACAGCATCCAGCTGCAGAAACTGTTAAAATCTAGTCCCCTTCAGTAAAGGTCCAGATTCTCATCCACATTATAATACATACTACATAATACAAAAGTACCTTGAAGCAGAACTAAATTATTTCACACTCACTTGTATTACACTCAAATAAAAAATTGAGTTTAACTTAGTAAAAATGAAAATGTATTTTGGTGAATGTACTGTGCCATATTCCAAAACAGTCCTTTTTTTAATAGGTAAAAGGAGCTTTAAATCACCTGTCAATTAGGTCCTCACAAAAAAAACCCTAATTTTTATTAAAAGAGCTTTGAATCACTGCTTTTGCCCTTGGTCCTTAAAAGTTTGCATTTATCAGACCTTCAGGAAGCATACTCATTCAGAAATGAACAAGACACAGTCAGTTTCCACTATGGAAGATCTGCAAGTAGCAATATATTTCTTTGCTTTTACTTTCTCTGCTTATCAAAACATTTGACAGAGATGGAAACACATTCTTTAGTCTTGGGTATTTTGGAAACAGAGATAAGAATAGCAAAACTGTATTCTTACCAAAAAAAATGGGAAACTTGTTGTGTTCCTCCTTTGTGGAGCTACTGTTCAGAGTGTTGGATTTCTCCTCATTCGGAGCAGTTTGCAACAAATTTACTAAAAGGAAAAAAATGGGGTGAACAGTAAATGTAGATCAGTAGATGGTTAGATGAGGGAAGTGCAGTGGATGTGATATACCTTGACTTCAGCAAGGCTTTTGATACAGTATCCCATGGGATCCT
>JAOEGS010011973.1:7135-19616 GCA_025447755.1 Corythornis vintsioides | reverse complement strand
GAGTGTAGAGAGGATGGAGCCAGACTTTTCTCCATGTCATCCAATGACAGGACGAGAGGCAATGGGTGCAAGTTGGAACACAAGAGGTTTAGGGTCAACACAAGGAAGAACTTTTTCTCAGTGAGGCTGACAGAGCTCTGGAACAGGCTGCCCAGGGGAGTTGTGGAGTCTCCATCTATGGAGACACTTAAGACCTGCCTGGATCTGTTGGTGATACTGCTTGGGCAGGGGGGTTGGACTGGATGATCTTTCTAGGTCCCTTCCAACCCCTAATATCTATGAATCTATGAAATGATAGATTACCTGGACACAACAGAGCTCTGAAGAAAAAGCTATGACTAGTACACATTGCTCTTGCTCTGTGCCAGTATTAATGTTACTAGAAGGCATAGGAAACTGATGAGCTGAGGATACTTTGGGATTGGTTCCTATTACTGCTTTAATTTTACAAATGTAAGATTTGAATTACACAAGGTTTGGTAAGGTTATTTTTACCTTACTAGCAGACATTCTAGCATTTGTGTTTTTCAAAATATGTACTTCTGACAAGAAAATGGCTATGAATATGATTAACTTCACCATGTTTGTGTATTTCGACTAACAAACATAACTCCAAATAAGAAGAAAATGAGTGGTTAAGCCAAGGAGCAGCTGCATTAAGAAAGAATAACTATGAACAGCAAAAGCAAATTCTTACCAAAAATCCCAGGAAACTGGTTGGGTTCTTCTTCTGGTGAACTGCTGTTCACAGTGTTAGAATGCTCTGCAGCTGGAACAATTGTCAATACATTTGCTAAAAGAAAAAAGAAAGGAAAACAATAAGGAAAAAACTCTAAAAACAATTGGTAACAATAACTCAGTATCATTAAGATAAAAACTTTGACCTAATTAAACTATGACAATGGCACCTAATCCTGTCTTTCTTCTTGGCTATTTATACAAATTTACATAAAGGTATTATTTCAGATTAGTGTCAGGGAAAGAATAAATAATAAATAAATAAATAAAGGCATTCTGCAATTTTTAGTCCAGAAGTTTAAAGTGGAATCAGAGCCCAGGAAGAAATGGTTCAGCAAAACTAAGGGAAAAGCACATGGCTCTCTATATATTTTTAAATGAACTATAGTTAGTCTTTCCTACTCTACATGTAAGATCTAGTTTCCCTTTCCAAAGGGAATATTTTCCAAAATATCAGATTATGAAACTGTCCTGGAAAAAAGTCTACTAGAGACAAGTAAGATCAAAGGGTCTGGAGGCTCATGGGAAAATGTATTTGCCCTTTTATTTGTATAAAATAAAGTACCCTATGAAGGGGAGAGGAACTATGAAGGTTACAATATTCTGATATAGAAAATTCATAGGGACTAGTAGGATGATGAAGTGAATGAATCATCTACTGACAGTCTAAATGGCTGTTTTGCAGCCTAAGTTGCACAGCCAAATAATTCAAAAATGAGGTTTCCCATTATTTTTTTGTAAAAACTATATTCAGATGTTCATGCAAAAAAAAAAAAAATTAGCATTTTATAATATTGTAACTCCAAGCAGCTGGCAGGTTTTAGATTAACTGTCAATAAAAGTAAAAAAATAGGAGTCCTATAATAGCCATTAAAGTTAGTAGTACATACCATTTTCTTTAGTTTATATTTTTCATTTTTGTATTTTTATTAAAAGCTATCTATAATTAATGTTAATTTCTGATATTTCTCCACGCAAGATACCTTCAAAACACAGCATTGTTTGTGCAAGAATAAGACTAAGAATAATGAGGACAACAACTTACAGTTGTCTTGGCAGGTAGCTTGGCATTCTTCCAAATTCTTGAAGTTGTTCTGGTTTCCTAGGCACCCACCATACTTGAACACTTCACATAACTTTGTCTCTTTGTTATAGAAATACCTGGAAAAATAACCTCGGCAGATTCCAGGGTCTTTATCATGAAAGCAGAAGTTGGGTTTTTCTATAAAGAATGGTAAATGATGAACAGGGTGGGGGAAAAAATAATTCTAAAATAAACCTGTAATTTTTGACTAAAGACCACCTGTAAAATAACTGCTGCTTTATTGTACTTCTTTTGTTCTATATCTAACATTGCAATATTTTGCTGAAGTATTACAGGGACATTTTTATTGCTTTTTCTTCTCAAGTACCCAGTAAATTATATCTTGGAAAATGAGGACTAATGATTCTACTAAGTGTCTTCCTACATTTAAGCTTTTAGATGAAAATGAGGTTTTACTTGGAAGTAAAACAAGACTTGAATCTAAGATGGATCATCAAATCTTAGTATGTAATCTGGTAATAAATGTTATTTTAGTAAATGTTAGTGTGAATTATACAAAAAGCAATGTTAAAATAGAAGGAAAAAGGAAATAGCTTTTAAAAAAAGAACAGGGGAAAAAAAATCTAACAATGCATATTTTCTGGAACAGTCAACTGCTATAAAAGGATGCAGGAAACCGGGAGGAAAAGCAGCTATTCTGTCATTTTTCAGTTCCAGTTCCTAGTTTGCAATCAGTAACTACAATATCCACCAAAAAAAAAAATAAATTGAGAAATGAATACTGCATAATTTGACTGAATATGAGGTCATGATATCATGGCTCCTTCAGAGATGAAAACCACACAGCCATACAACAATCCCCAAATGCCTATTTCTCACCATATTATTTTTTTTATTATTATATTCTCAAAAGAAAATAATGGAAACCATAATTAAATATATGTAGAGATATTCTCAAATTCTTGCTGGTAGATACTTTGAAATACAGTTCTTGACTCAGTTGACTTGTAGAGAGAAGAGACAATCATATCAGCTGTGACACATAAAGGCCTTCCTTACCTGTGAAACTCAGGAGCATATAATGAGACTAAGTGTGTAGAAGGCTGCCATTTTAATAAAAATTACTACAGAACAACTATTTTGAAGTCCCTAATATTTTTTAGTAGGCTTTGGAGCTGTAAAAAAAGATAATCTTATTATGTCTATTTCAGCCAAGTATGTATTAAGAATTGCTAGAACAAGAATATAATTTAAATTCAGTTGATGCATTCCTTATATTTACATAAAACATTATAAGAGCTCATAATTAGTGTTTTTCAAATAAATACTTGCTAATATCTTGTATTTAAATTGTTACAAAACTTCATGAACAGCAAAATGTAGTTTTTTGAAGATCTCATGTAAAATTAAATAATTACAACATTCTTGCATAAAATTACAAAATCAACTATTTTAAGCACTCCTGGATAGCTTAGGTTTGGTTAATCACTACAAATTTAATTCTCTGCCAGTAAATATATGTATTCTATAGTTCATGTATTTCACATTTCTTATTATTCAAATGTAGCACCTATTGCTGTTCACAGATTTAAAAGACTTAAGTTCACACAGGCCAACAAATGTGACAAGCATGGGCAAGGCACACAGTGCACTTTCAGCTGAGAACAGAGAGAATTATGTAGACAGGTAGTAGCTAAGAATCTTCCAGAGTGGTACGTATTCCATATACCATCTATTAGGAGCTCACAGACAATTGGAAGTACAGAAACAATTATTTCATCAAACATTGCATAATGTTGTGAAGTAACAGAAAAAGAGCATTAAACAGATATTGAGAAAAGATGGTAGAGATTAAGCGTATATACATTATGTACAATAAGTACTACAGCATTATGACTGATTCTCAAAACCAGCTGCTCTTCATTTAGAATAACCTTATAGTGAAATACCTCTTGCAGAAAAAGGAAATTAAGCCCAAATAAGATGAGCTCTCAGATAACTCTCATAGCCACTTTTGAAGAAAGAGGTCATGAAGGCATTATAATCTTTAACTATACAAACTAATATTATACTTCTAAATCCGTATCTTTCTCCAGAATCTCAATATTCTGGACTATATTACTGGAAACAATAGTAAACATTTAACAATGTTGTTGATAGCCATGAGCTGAATTTAATGGAATATGTTCTGTCACTAAAATTGGGGAACTAGGGTCAGACCTTAAAGGAAGGAAGTGCCAAATGTTTGCAACATCTGTAGAAAATCAAATTTAGTAACTTCCATAGCACACAGAATCTTTTTTTTTTTTTTTTTTTTTTTTAATGCATTAAGAATGGAAAAGAGGAGAAAGCAGGAAAAGAAAATATAATGAAAATATTCCAAATACCATTCTGCAAAGATAAATTGTTTCATTAGTCTATTTCAAAATACATGTGCAAATACTGGTACTTCTGTGAGGTGTTAAATGAATCTCAATTCAAGAGAAAGCAATGGAAGGAGGGATGAAGGAGGATAAGCACTCTTCCACTGGAGCTGACTTGGGAAGAAATATACTCGTCTGTATTTGGAGAACTCTGGCTACATGCAGTGGGTTCAACCCAGAGAAGTGTCTAATTTGGAAAGGGGAAGAGTGGAGTAAGTCTTCACAAGCTCTACTGTAAGTGTCAAACTTTAATATCCTTTTTAGGAACACAGATTACCTCAAGAGACTAACAGTGCTTCAGACAAGTAACTCTAGTGCATAAGCATTAGCTACTTAGGAAGGGTGGGTATCAGGCACTTAACAGGCACTTTCAGGAGTGGGAAAATTTCCCCCTTGCTTAATGTGTAATTTGGGGATCTGCCACATCCTGTGTTGGCTCCTTCACGGGCAATGCTTGAAAAGTTCTGTTTCAGAGCTATTTTTTCCCTATCTTTGCTAACAATGGAGGAAGCATTTAGATTGTCCTCAAAACACACATCATGTGTGTCCATATCATGGCTAATTATACAATGCTTGAATCTCTGCAGAGTTATTTTATTTTTATTGAAGAAAAATAAAGTGTCATCATGTGTTTAAACTGCAGTTACCATCTACAGTTACCGCAACTCTCCTCAAAGTCTTTGATAACACACATTAGGAATAAGAACTCACTTTAGCCTGATGCTGCTGTTTTTGTTAGGAGATATCTTGGAATAATGCATAAAGAATTTATCAAACTAAATCCCTTATCATTGTATAAGAGACTTAGATTACTATGTAAACATAATTACCTTTCTTAATTTTTGCTAACATCATCTTCTGAGGCAATTCTGCAATATAAATAAAAAGAAAAGTATTTAGCAAAAGCAAACATTAAGTCTCACCTGTGATACCAGATGACCATGAGCACTGAGGAGGAAGAATACAGCGTTCCTTCCTTCTCTAAGCACAAAAGCTTATCTTGGAGGACTGAAGTATCATTTCCTTTGTATGAGAAAACCTGCTAATTGGAAGTTTGAGATTATGGAAAGTATTGGACTCAAATTATGCAAATACTGAACAGAAAAGAGAAATTCCTCTTCATGTTACTGGAACCAGAATCCTGTATTACGTAACCTTGCTCCTCTGAAGAGAGTAGCAGACTAACTTAGCCCAACTGCTGTAGCCACCAATACTGATAATAGCTTTGGAGATATCTAGTTAGCAATAAAGACCTCTTTTATGCTATCCCATTCCCTTTGCTATGCTGTGTCATGTCTGAGTAAAATTTTCATTATGCAGTTTATTATATTAATGTCCATTTGGCCACACATGTCCAACTCTCTTTGGGGTAACAACAGACATGCTTGCACTGCTCTTTCCATGTATGATGTTGTGGTTTAGAGCCCTGCCCACACAGCTCCTCCCCTCACCCCAAATGGGAAGAAGAGGCAGAAAAATGCAAAAACCCCAATGGCTGAGATAAGGAGGTTTAAATGCAACAGATGAAGCAACAAACAACAGTAACAAATGCCAGTAATGAAACACCACCCACCAAGTAAGCAGAGAGAATGACCTGACAACATGGCGCCGTGTGCACTGCACCGCCCCAGCCTGTTCTATGTGCTTTGCCCAACATACCTCCCATCCTTATGTATCTGGCAAAATGACCATGTGGTGACCTGGCACAATGACCTGAAGTGGTGAGTATTGGGCACATGAAACTAAAAAAATGCAGCTGATTTCTAGGAGACAAGTCAGAACTAGGCATCTTGAATCTGAACACTGTCTTAGAGAGTCCTGGAGTGGGCAACCGGTAGTTGAGCTCTCTGAATTCTCTTATACCTCAGGTAGTTCTGGAAATTGTTTCCATCTTTGATGGCTTAGTTAATTTTAAAAAGTTGTTCTGATTTAAGGAGCCTGGGAGTTCACTCATGTTGGTTCATTTATTCTTATATTTGTGCTTAATATTGTAAATAAGACACTTGTGACTAGTCACATTATTTCTTCTGAATTTGTATATATATCTCATAACTTTATTTTAGCTGATTTTTAGCAATTTTCACCTTCATATTCTTTACAGTGATAAATTTCTGAACATCTAATGACTTTATTTTTAAGCATATTCCTATCAATCATACTGTCTTCTAAATCTGATTTCTATAATTACTAAATAGGAATTTTCCTGAAGTAATAAATACTGGAAATATTATGCAAGATGAATATAATTATATGCTACAAGACTGCATGGACAGAGAGAGATTTAACAAAAAGGTTCTACTAAATTACATGTTCATTCTAATGAATAGTGTTGGCAAAAGCAGGTTAACTTACTAGTTTACTTCATTTTATGGCTGTCAGCAGACAGCACATTGTGTATGCCACCAAAACATTTTACAACAATTGCTGTTGTTTATTCAGAGAACACAGAAGTAATGAGCCTTTATTGCTCCAGTTCCTCATAGCTGATTTAACAGTTGCCGATTCTTGGATCACTATTATACATACGCCAAATACTGTACTTGGGCTGAGTACCAAGATGCAGGACACTAAGCCAGTTCTCATTTTAAACAACTCTCACTTTTATTTCATGGAGTTATGCCAATTACATGACAGTACAGGATTTTGTCCAGAAGATCTGTTAGAGATAATGATCCAGCCTATATGTCAAAATTAATTTAGATTACTATCTACAAGGATGATTAAGGTACTGGAAAACATGTCTTATGAGGAAAGGCTGAGAGACCTGGGGCTCTTTAGTCTGGAGAAAACTGAGAAGGGATTTAATAAATGTTTATAAATATATGAGGGCTGACTATCAGGAGGAGGGGGGTAGCCTCTTCTCACTTGTGCCCTATGACAGGACAAGGGGAAATGGATGGAAGCTGGAAAACAGGAAGTTCCACCTCAACATGAAGAGAAACTTCTTTACTGTAAGGGTCACAGATCACTGGAATGGGCTTCCCAGAGAGGTTGTGGAGTCTCCTCTGGAGATTTTCAAGACCCACCTAGACACATTCCTGTGTGACCTGTGCTAGATTATAGAATATGGTCCTGCTCTGGCAGGGTGGTTGGACTCAAATTACCTCCATGGTCCCTTCCAAGCCCTGAAATCCTGTGATCCTGTGACTACACCATAGTGTATACACTTGGGAACATAATTAGAGACATCACATAACTGTATTAATGGGAAGAAAAAAAAAAAAAAAGGCAACTTCTACCCAAAATTCATATAGTTTGTCAATGCGAAATTACAGTATAAATGAAAAGCAAATAGCTGGATAAGAGAATGGGTACTGGCCTGTTACCACACACTTCTTCTGACATTCTTCAAGTGTGAGGAAGTTGTTCTCATTGCCATGGCATCCACCATATTCAAATATTTCACACTCACGGCTTTGAATATCAAAGTAATAGCGCATGTGGATTGCTTTGCATGGACCTTCATCTGCTTTCATGGCACAGACTGAATGCCCGAGTTTCAGTGGTGGCAAAGCAGCACCTGTGATACAGAGAAGCACAGTAACTGTTATTAAGTTAGTGTCACTGCACAGTATAACTTCAAAATGAGATTGCTTGTGTCTTCTGCTAGAGAAGAACTGCAGAAGATCTCTGTAAAGATCTGAACACACTAAACATATACATAAAAAGAAAATCACCACCTATATTGGAACACAAATTCTGTTCAATCAAACTGAATGTGTGGTTTGAATTTACAACCAAAATACTTCAAAATACAAACATTAACTCTTCCTGATAAATTTCTAAATAGCTACAGAGACTAATTAGTGGCTTCATCACAGGAGCTTAGTGAGCAATTCTGAACAACAAATCCTAGTAGCTCCCAAAGACACAATGAATACTCCTGCATGGAAAAAAAAGGCCTAAAAAACCCTATGAAAACAGTTTGTACTTTTGCTCTTTGCACTTCCCACAGTGAACACAGTTCCTAGACACCTCATAGCTAACAGTGGGAAATGAACGAAGCAGGATGGCCCTGCAGAGGGCACCAGTTCCCTGTCAGACGACACTGCACCGGCTCGTAACCCAGCCGGTACCACTGAAAGGTCAGCACACTGCCTTGCTTTCTTCCATCGCGTTGCTCTTGTGTTAAAAATTTTAAAGAGTTAAGTACACAACTAGAAAGTTAAGATGAAAAGAAACTGTATCATTTCGAATCGTGTAATTTCTAGTAGTTCAAATTAATTAGGTCAGGGAGTATTTTGTGTCATACACATTGTGAAGAACAACTGTAAAGTCTTACACTGTCAATGCCTTTAAGTAAATTCTGAATGGCAATTCAGTTTGTGACACTGTTCCCCTTATCCATATACGGTCTAATATCTTTTCCTGTTTTGCTTTTCCAAGGAACTATTTATTCCTAAAGGATTTTAAAGCTTTACAGAGCTTTTGTACTTGCAATAGAAGCCAAAAGAACAGACCTGAAATTTTTCATTCCTTCTCCCAGAACTAATCAGAACATCGTATCACTTAACAGGTTTATGGAAAAGTATTTATCTGTGTTCATTGCAGTGGCTCAGGAAAGAGGAAAGAAAAGAGAGAAAAAAATAAAATAAAATAAAATGGAATAAAAAAATAAAGGAAAAAAAAAAAAGGAAAGAAACCCCACCAAAACCCAAAAAACACAACAGATGAGGAGTTTACATGATCATTGCACAATGTCCTACTACTACCTAGATTAAGCTTTCAGTTTTAATTAAAAGGTTCCATAAAAATCAGGCTTTATGATATGGTAAAAAGGAAATTGATATTACTACCTATCTGCTTTGCAGATACCTTATTTTAACATATAAAATTACCCTTATTATATAATCTTCAAATGAAATGCACAACTGAGATAAATCCTCATAATAATGAGGTCAATTGAAGTTTACTAATTTTATTCCAGTTGAGCCACTTATAACTATTAAGCCTACAGGAAAGAAAAAATTTCAGCACAAATTTTTTTAAACTCATAGCATTGAAATCCTTGAAAAATTAACAACCATTATTACACAATTACCAACAACACAAAACTTGTAGCAGACAATTAAATCTTCCCAAAATGGACAATTTGGTATTAAAATACAGATTAAGATGACTAATTTCAAATTTATCACAAAATTTTCAGCATCTAAAATGGTTTGTGACTTCTTTCTCATTAGCGTAATTTTATTTACGTATTTTGATGTTCGGAAAACAGAAATGAAAATATTATTGAAAATTGTCTAATAGAAAACATCATGAATTAAAAGCCACATTTTTAAGAGAGATTAGATTTAGTAAACTTCCTATGGAACTCAACTTGCCAAACAGATTTCTAAAGTTTGTTTCTTGTCAGTTTCCTTATCTGGGTCTTCCTGAATCCTTGAAGAATAAGAATTTACAAGTCACAAGAGATTCCTAGTTGGACCTGAAAGGTCTGAAGTTCTCCAACAGGTTTGGGAATCCTTTGGAAGGGCCTTTAAAAGGCTCAACTTGGAAAATTGAGAGCATACTGCATTGCAAAATGAAACTTTGGAAGTCCCCTACTCAGTAACAGGGAAAAAAAAATGCCTTCAGAACATCAATTTTCAGTAACTTTTGGAGTAAGTCCCAAAATGGTAAAATCAAACATTAAGAGCTCCCCTGAAACTGATCCAAGTCAAATGTGGTTGGGGTGAGGGCTGGCAGCTGTTTTAGAAACATTTTATTTTCTTGGCACACAAGAAACACGATCTCCTACATGACCTCTGTCACAGACACAGTTCAGTCTAGAAGAGGTTGTAAAAACCTACTCAGTTTCCTAACTACCAGAATGCCAGGCATAGGGTTATGTCAGCTCATTTTGTTTGTTTGCTGCATCGTGCCACACCAATGTGGAGGGCTATCAAAACAGAAACAGCATGCAGAGCAATTGCAAAATTACACAACAAGAAAAAAAAATTACTTATTAGAGCTTATCTTAGGAGCTTTCTGGTCTTAACTCCTAGCCTATTTCCCATCAAACCCACAGAACTAAATTGCTGTTTTGCTTACCCCCTAAGGCCTTTCCTCTGCAGTCAGTGACACTATTACCACTGTCAGATGTACTGACATCTGCTACAAACCTAATGAAGATCTGTCATGCTTTTTTGGCAATCAGACATCTATTTTCTTAGGAATGCTGGGAAATTACCATACTTTGGCTTAAATGTGTACGCCCCGAGGGCAAAACCCTCCAAGTTGAACAATAATCAAGTGACTGAAAAAAGAAGCCTCAAAGGGATTCACAGGAACTGAATCATTCTTGTGCCTGGGAACAGTGAAAGAATTCTTCCCCATTATTTTACACCTGGGAACACATAAGTCACACAGATGATACAAAATTAGCTTCCCCTCTCAGATCAGAGCAGCAGATGAGAAGACAAGTGTGAGTGTTTGGACAGTAGATGTGCATGGATACAGCTCTCTGCCTGTATATATGTCACATGTGGAATGTATCGAGAAAAAATTCTTAGATAAGGCCTTTTCCTCTACTCTTGAATACTGAACAAATTATTCCTTCTATAATTAGGTCCTGTGCAAAAAGCACAGAAGATGATATTTAGGGAAGATGTCTATCAGGAAGGTCAGTGAATATTCTTCAATAGAAAAACAGGAAGTTAAAACTGGATACAGTTTTAATGGAGTTTCTCATTCAACTTTGGGCATATTTCTGTGATATATACCTTGAAACCTTTACTGGCAGATGTCCAAATTGTTCTTAACAAGCTCCAGTGAAGTTCCCAGATAAGTGAAGGAGACAGTTCCAAGATTTCACTACATTTATTGCAAGACTGGTCTTTTTTTTTTTTTTTTTGTAATATACAGCCTAAACATTCTTTAATACACATTAAATAATTTTGTACTTCCTTCAGTGCATAGACAGAACAATTTCAAACCATATATATAGTAAATTTATTCAAATTTTATAATAATTCATGTCTTGCAATTCAAAGCTGATACAGGGGAGAAAGTGGCCTCCTGCACTCTCAGCCTTTACTTTGGGCTCTCCAGGTCCAGCTCCTTCCCTGACTGCTTCTATCCTTCATGGTACAGCAGCCCCCCTAGCACTCACTGCATTACTTCAGCAGCCCACCTCTGTCTACGTTTTTTCAGAAAACTTTTAACTCCTCTTAATTATCTCTAATACTAAATAAAGTCATTTCTTCCAATCTTCATTGGCCTTGCTTTCTAAACCCCTTACAAATCTCCTTTGGATCTCTTCTTGTTGGTCCGGATTACTTTCAAAGTGTGCTGCCCAGAGCTGAATGTAATTCTCCACGTGAGGCATTACTGCAGCTAAAGAGAGTAATTATCTTTTGCTTCTTTCTTAATACATATGGAATTTCTTGCATTTTTTTTTACAAAACTGAATTGATTTTGTAATGCTCTTCAACTTCCACTTACTTTCCAGCAAATATAACCTTGTTATACAGGTGCTCCAGCAGTTATTTTCCACCCTATATTTATGAATGTATTGATTCTCTTTCCTAAATATAACATGTTGAATTTGCCCTTTTAAAAAGACAGTGAGTCTAATCCTCTGAATTAGATCTGGCCCTATTGGATATTTATTACTCGCACATTTTAGGCATCTGGTTCAAATAACCTTGCAATATCTACAGAAGTATAGGACTGTACTATCCTAGACCAAGAAAACTAGGTTCATTTTGCTAGAAATATATTAAGTAATGGTTACAGCTAATGCTCACTATCACACAGCAGCTATTATTTGACATACTTAAACCAAAATAAAGCAAAGCAAAACATCTCCTCTCCCTTCACCTCCTCAAAGTTTTATTTTAAGGATTTCATTATATTAGCTACATAGGTTTTAATAACAGAAGGCACTAAGCATCCACTGCTCTGTTTTAACACAAACTATGGAGTGGAAAGATTATTAAGTGTAAAGTAATGCTGATGAAATGACTCAAAATGAGTATGGATTTAGTGCAGGTATTTTATATGACTACCTTCTTCCTCCATTCCTTCCTAATTTTGGCCACTGTCAGAAACAGAATAGTGGCCAAGATTGATCCCATGCAGAACAGCCATTCTCACACTGGCATTCACATAGCAACTTTTGCAATTCATGACATGTCTGTTTAGCACAGGAGTAGCCACTATTAACTTATATGAGGTAATTTCATTGTGAGAGCTCTAACAATTTGCAGTTAGTCAAGCTGTAGCCCTGACCAGATGGACCTTGTTTGATCAATGCATAGCACTGTTATCAATTTATTAGTAAGCAGTA
>JAOEGS010011972.1:16709-30505 GCA_025447755.1 Corythornis vintsioides | reverse complement strand
TTCAAGAACTTCCTCCCTCCAGACTTCATCTGTGGTCTTGGAGACCTGGGACTCCTGGTAGCTGACCTTAGTAGTAATGACCGAGACAAAGGTGGCATGGTCATTCAAGAAGCAACAAAAAAATTTTAAGGAAAAACTTAGCTATCATCAGTGGGAAAAAAACCCCCAACTATGAAAGCCCTCACTAATTTAATTAAGAGGTAGATCTATAACATTTGTATGTTCACTGTTTATTTCTCATGTCCTTCTGTTTTAACATTATGTTTTATTTGCATTGCTGCAAAGAAATTAATTACCACATCCCTTATATAATGTATGATAATGTTAAGTAGACAGTTGGACTTTATGATCTTGAAGGTCTTTTCCAACCTTAATGATACTATGGTAGAATGTGTTACATAAAAATTGTCTCCAACCACTGAAATTAAAAGCAATTGATTTTAATTCTAAATAACCTTTTTTTTTCCCCTGAGTAACAAAGCATATACATCATTCAATCAACCTTTTTAACTGCTGTATTTGAGGTTTTTTTTTAATTCACTCTCAACTCAGTAACTTTACTGTTAGCATGGAGTGAGGTCATCACAGTAAATGCAGAGAATATTAATGAACCAGAGTCAAATCATTCTGTAATTGCTCACAAGATACTGAGTCAGGAGCCTCAGGTATCAAATGGCCTTTCATTTCATACTGGCAAAGAATTTTGAATGATAAGCAAAGAAACTGGAGCGATAACCTTGCAGGATTACAGTTGAATGCAGTGCTGAAGCATTACTGGCACCCTTGCTCAAGCAGCAGCCCTCGGGTGGCTTTGAGTACAGCAGGTTGTCTGTAGTGTCCAGGAAAGAACTGCTGACTTCACCTGGATGACACCGGCCATTGCCATGATTCACAAGGATGTTGAAGTGGTTCCCCCAGTGACACAGCACTACTGCAGCTCAATTGTATGGGTATTTCTCTAGGAACTCTACAAATACCAATGGCACTCAGTGTGAAGTGACCAGTCTGAAATATAGATCCTCTTTGGGTAGAGTATCCACAAACATACACTCACAACAATTTTATAATTAAGACTGTTACCGAATATCACTTACTGGATGGATCACTCAAACTTTGTTATCCTATCTTCTCTTGTAAACAGATTTAGAGTGGATCTTGTCAAACCTGCATCATCACAGACCCCACAGCAAACAGACATGACAGTGTCTTGTTAAAGAATATCTGCTTTTGCATCAAATATTTATTTTGGATGAAGAAGCCTTGGAAGTTCCCTTTTGCTTCCTTGCCAGGTCTCTGCAGCTCTTGTAGCGTTTTCATGAACACGGTGGATGTGAACAATTCTCCCACCCTCTCACAAAGGTAAAATCTCTTCCATTGTCACTAAATTCCTGCCCTGACAACAGCATATGGCTCACTAGAGTAGTGTATTAGTGCCTGGGAAGCACTGTCTATTTGCAAAGACCTTCTCAGAAGCATCACCCACTAAATGATTATCACTGCAGCCAAACTCTTCTCTCTGATCTGCTCTATACATAAAGGAAGCCACAGCACATACCTGAGCACTCCAGTAAGCTGGAGAAAAAAAATAGGGACACAAATTAATAATGTATTTATCAGCAATGCACAACAAGCCAATATTTAGTGAGTTGTTTGGTACAAAACTACTTTGGTCAATGCATGGGTAGCTGTCTTACATGATTTGGGCATGGGTGACCAAGCACATGCTCATTTGTCTACTTTTGCACCTTTAAGCAGGTCTTGGAGTAAATATCTTTTCTTTTTTTTTTTTTTTTTTTTGTCTAACAGTACATACATCTATTACTTCAGGGGAGTGTGGTGTGTGTGAGCCATCTATGCAGGAATGCATTGAGATTTACCTGTTCTTCCCTGGGCCTGTATTTGATGAGCAGTCAAGAATCTATTTGTACAGATTGTTCACCCAGTGGTTGAGTTACAGAATTGCCAACCATCCCAAGATGTTAAAAAACAAAAACAAACAAATGAAGGTTCCCAGATAATGAAATTATTCTAAATACACACAGACACCTTCACACATTAATTGTGCTGGGGAAAAGGGAGAAGAGTTGCTGTTTTTAAAGCCTCTGCATTTCAATTTGTCACATTCTACCCTGTCTCCAGGAGAGAAATCTCTAACCAAAATATCAGTTTTCAGAAGATTTGCAACAGTGTGAGCACTGGCCACACTACCTTGGATGTCTCTTCACCTGTAAGAACTCTTGAAAAATCACCAGTGTAGTACAAAAGTTTTGACCTACTTTTCCAGGTTTGATGAAGCCTCCTTGGTGCATCATTGCTTTTTGAAGACATGTCTAGCTTAGGTCAGCAAAATACTCTGATGAACTGAGACTGACTTCAATAAAATAGACAGTTTTTTTCTTGCAATCTCAGTATTTCTCTGTTGTTTTTTAGAATAGTATGTGAGAGCTTTAGACTGAGATAAACACAGCTCAGAACACACAAGTGATTCCAAGCACCCTGGATAACTATCTGGCCTGTTAAGATGTTGTCATTCTTAATATAGAAGGTGCCATGCTTGATCTCAGAGGGGACAGATTAACACAGCACACTTGGAAACTTTACTCTAATAGCTATCTGTCAAAGGAGTGCTGACATCTTAGAGAATTGCACTTTGGAGTAGTGAACAATGCTCAGTTACTCAGGAGTTTAGCCACCTCCATATGTAGACAGCTATGACAAAGGTTAAGGGTAGACCTAACTTTGTTTCCACTAAAGTCAGCGATAAAATTTTCATTAATTTCACTAGGAGAAGAATCAGGATAATCAGAGTCTGACACTGTCACAAAGATTAGTTTGTTGTTTTGAGATCTAATTATACTTGCAGAAAGAGTGCTGGAAGGAAGAAAGGGATGCAATTGTGTGGTATATTTATTAAGCTCAGGTATAGAACATTAGCTTTTCTACATAAAAATACTTTTATCACTTTTTTTCTACTCTGCTGCTTTTACTTTTTTGGTTTTCCTCTTCTGAATACACAGAGTCAATTTACCCTAAGTTATGATTTCAGGATTACTAGGACAGGGATAACACTTACACACATTGATAAAGCTCACAGCACAGCTGGGCTTTCACTACGTGGGCTCCTAGATATTACAATAATGCTGCTAAAAGAATATAATACTAAATTAGCTAATTCTAAATTAAAAAGTAGGTGGCTAGAGAGAAAGTTCCATAAGAAAACAATCCAGAGTAATGACAAATTTTGTAGAATAATTCTGTATTTCTCTTTGAACTGAAAACAGAATCTCACTATTTGTTTTCACACCAGACATCAGACTCTTTCAGGTAATAAACACTAGGATTCTGGTAGCTCCTAATACAAACTGTAGAGCTAGAAATACTACTTCTAACATGGCTGTATGGAAAACTAATAGGAGTGTCTGCATTGTTTATTTATTTTTAATTATATTTTTATTCAGTCAGCTCTGCCCATAGTTTTCTCTTGCTGCAGTGCCATACAACAGTGTTATTACTACTGAACTGCCCGAATAGAACAGAATATGACAAATTATATTTACTAGTCTATGGGCTCATGTTATATAGCACTCTTGTAGATCTAATAAGGATTAAATAGAATCAGTCCAATCTGACCCATAAATCTGAAGATCCTTTCAGAAGAAAGGGTAACCAGAGTTTGTGAAAACTCTTTAATGACTATTCTGAGCCTTACTTTCACTGCTCTAAATGTATTTCCACTGACTGTAGGGCAAAGTACACTAGCCCTTGGGAGGTAAAAAAGGAAACAAAACAACTGAGAAAAAGCACTTTGTCTTACTGTAAAGTATATTAACCAGGGTTACCACTGTGCCTGCACCCAGGGTATATTGAAAGTTTACCTCTCCATAGAGATAACCTTTACTATTTTCTACCTCCTATTTAGATTATATGTAATTGTCTTACAATAAAGACCACAAATTTATAGGTGTGAAATCAAAGTCCGAGAGATATTTTTTTTTACCTATCCTGTGGTTTAGTATCTCATGAGGAATATCTGAGAAACAAACACTTAAAAGTTTTATCACTTTACATTCCTTTTTCTATAGTTTTCTATTTATGATGGAAATCTAAAAAAACAAAACAAAACAAAACCCAAACCAAACAACAACCCCAAAGCAACTGGACAGTAGACTGTCACCACAAGAGCTGTTAGAACAACTCAAACTTTCCCTATCAATTTCTGCAATTACTTACTGAAGTATTCCCCTCCTCTTATTATCACAGTGCAAGTATTAGTTCCACTAGTTATTGGCAACATAGTAAGAAGCACCTAGGAATCTGCTCCTCAGACAACACATTATGCTGACAGACTGCAAAGACAGAAGGGGACAAAAGCTCATCATTCCATGCAGCTTCCTGAAAATCTGCAGGGTATACTGGATACCATCATTAAATAGATTCTTACACTATAGAGATAACTGAATGAAGTTCCAAGTTGGAACTCTGCATTTACTAACAGTATTTAAAACATGCCTACTTATCATTGTCTGCTGGAATCACAGGCAACCATTGTCACTTTCCACGGAGCTGAAACAGCATTAAAACAAAAGGGAAAAACCAAACTAAACCAAAACCCAGTTTATTGTAATCTAGTTTATCAGCTAACTCCACATTTCTATGAACAGACATTTCCCTCTTTCCCTGCCTGGGAAAGCTCAGCACAATGCAATATAAAGTTATAGAAGAAAAAGTAAGATACAAGGTTCTTTAAAAATTAAAATTAAGTTATCCCCTTCCTAAGATATAGCCTTAAGCTCATGGAAATTAATGCCTGGTTTTCTCTTGACTTTAACCAAGCAATTTGGCCGTAATTGAAGTGGAAAGTGACACTGCATAATAAGTAAACAATTGAGTCATTGCACTCTTAAAAACAACATGAGTTATTTCTACAGTCATCTCCACTAGTAGAAAGGTTTGTCAAGACCTAGTCTCACACTCCTTACTCTAACTTCTTCCCCACTGCAGTGGGAATCCTGCTTGGTAAAAGCTATGAAATGAGTTATAGGGATACATTTTTCTTCAGGTTTTAAAGGCAACAATAGAAGTCATTAAAAGACAGTGTAGATTTTGTCCTGGAATCGTATGAGTCACTCATAAATAAAGACAAAGAAAAAAGCTGTCTTTTAGTAACTGTATAATGCAGCACATCCTTATTGCTTTACATCTGTGTAAACCTGACTTACCTTCCTACTGACGTCAATGAAAGGGTAAAACCTGAGCTTTTTAGTGTCAACAGTGAAGTGCTAATACTCTTATGCAGAAAGCTTTGTAAGTGGTAATGTCCTTTCAGTGAGGTCAGCTAGAACAGTAGATTTTTAGTCACTTCGTGTGGCTTACAAGGAAATTTTAGCTTCTGAAAAAAGTGGCACAAGGTACAACAGAATATTGAAAGCTAGGTACCTGATGAGTTCTGTCAATAAGCTAATACGTACAGACTTGGACAAGGCTGGCCATTATCAAACATTGATTTTAGTACAAATTCTGTCCAGAACAGAAAGAGTTGCTAATTCAGAATTGGTTTTTTTAATTATTTGTTTAAATGTGAAATGTTCAAATAGTGGTTTATCCAATTTTCAGTTTACAAAAATAAGGAGCTTGGTATTGCCATATAAAAAGACATTTTGTACTTAACACATAATACAGCCTACTGCATCCCAGCATAGACTCCAGAAAATAATGATGTGAAACAAGCAAAATATGAGAACATCTTGTTTGAGGGACACATGTTGAACCTGAAAAACTTTGGGGGGAAAAAAAAAGCACAAACCTGTTTTTTTATGGTGGTCGAGCTGAATGCACAACCTGCCACTGAAAGCTACAAAAATGAATTTCTGTGTCTCTGGATTACAGCTGGAGAGCTGAAAGCAGGCAAACAAGGATGACTTAAATGATCACACTAACTGTAACAGGGATAACAGGGATCCTCTGCATCATGCTGCCTCTTCTTCTGAAGTCTCTGTACCCATTGTTGTTATCTTTCAAGATTACAGAGATCAGTTTAATAGAGGCACACAGAAAACACAAATGCTCATTTAAATGCTATTAAAACTACAGCTAAACTAACTAGGGAGGTAAACAAGTAATTGTCTTCTACTTTTTCATAAACCTATCTTCCAGAAGGACACAAACCCAGAGCTGATTACAGGTAATCACAAATTTAATCACTCAGGAGAGACCACAGATACTAAGTGCAGCACAGGGTACTCCTGCAGAGCATGTGTTTATTTGATCTGTGTTTATAGAGTAGCCCTTAAAGAGTGATGATGATTACATTATAATAATCTCATTTTAAATCTTTGAGATAAATGCTGACTGCTTTAATGTTTGGTAAGCCATCAAAGTTACTAATAATTCTGTCTGTCTCTATAATTTACTGCAGTTTGTGCACTGTCTTGATACAAACCAGGCACATCTGAAAGTAAATCATCACATCCAAGACAGCTGGAAATTTAAATAGCCCTCAAATTATTGTGGTACTCAAAGAAATTGACACTACTATTTCTGATCTGGATCCTTCATTCATAGCCAAAGTTTTGCTTAGGTTGGAGATCTCACCTAATTGCTTTATTATTTTTTCTTCTTCAAATTAATATTTATTTAAAGAATATACAGGCTAGATGGAAGGAATGAAGGAGCTTAATTTAAAGGTTTTAATACTTAATTGTGATATATTATCTGAAAAAATTCTAAAAACACTGAATTGTTAAAAGTAAAGAGTATGTACAGAAATTAAAAAAAAACAACAGGCCCAATAAAAAAAAATAGGACTGTAACCTTGGTTCTTCTCTGTAACTGCATCCTGCTACAGTTTTCCCATTTGGGAATTGAGGATAATTCTATGATCAGGCAAGTCACAGGGTTTTTTTCTTTGGAAAAAGTGAAACATCATTAAATATCAGTCTTTTGACTTCTCAGAAATACTGTGGTGAAAATGCATCTTCCTTTTAAAAATTTTGTCATATCTTCATTATTATAGAGGCCATGTGCCAAAACCTCTGCAGGCTCCGTTTACTATTTAGAGAACAAATAAGGCTCTTCACAGGAGAACGCAGTGCACACAGTTGGCAGAATGCACTGGGAACTGTGCCCTGGCCACATCCAGGGGGAAAGGAGATTTCCACCCCCAGTGCAAACTCTCATGTTAATCTGAGCTGGACCTGCCCCTCTCACTGCCCGCGATGGGCACCGCAGGCAGCGCTGCAGGTAACGCAGCCCGAGATCCTTACCAAGGGGTTTTTCTGACAGCTGAAGAGTGGTTTGTCTGACACAAGAAACACTAGTCATTCTTGTTACATGCATAACAGTATGGGATATGGAAAGATTTATCGATACCAAGAGCAACAAACATCAAGAAGCAGAAGAAAAGAAGGCACCAAGAAATGGGCTGGTGTCCAGATGGATTTAAAGCAGGATCTAGATTTGGCCGAGGAAGCAGGATTCACTAGGTCCTCATTAAAAGCTGTATTTCTGAGAAATGTAATGAAAGAACGTAAAACTTAGAAAAAAAAAAAAGCTAGAGCAAAAAAAAACCAACCCCCAAAAAAACCCCAATGTAGACTTTTAGATGTGAAACCTCAATTTGTTCCTTTAGAAAATCAAGCTGAACTGACACCTGTCGTCAGTTTTTCTGCAAGTTTATTGGCAAACATGACTGAAAAAGGTGCTGACTAATTTGTCAGCTGTGTTAGATATTTCTAGTCAAAACTTTGCATCTATTGCATAAACTCTTGCAAAGTTTCAACAATGTAGCAAGAAATAAAAAACCAGACAAATCCAAACCAATCTTCATAAAGACTGTCCTGGCAAGCACTGTAATGTTATCATGTTATTAATAAATGGCAGCTGGTACCATTGAAATATTATTTACTTTCTTAATCATACACATATTTACATGCCTCACCGTCGAATAAATATAATAGCCCAAATCCATAAGGAATGCTAATTGAGAGATAATTTTGTTCACAAGGACACGTGGCCTTTGTTTCCTTAATGACACTGGAGAGGCTGTCAAATTAGCAGGAGAGAAGGGCCGGTGCATGATGGCATCTGAATGAGACCAATTGAGGAAAGACTAAGAAAAAGATGTGGATGCTTTGAAAGTGCTTAAGCAATTTGTGGTCAACATGAAAACCTACCGGTTTTTGATAGCTCAGCAGATTAGCATTTCATTTTTTTATTCAGAAAGTCAAATGGGCATTGCAATTGTTTAAGAAACATCCAGTTCAAGAGTTGAAAATACTGACTTGTAAATGCAAGAGTCTAGATTTCTGACTAAAACTGAGGCAGTAAATAAGTTCTAGATGCTTTGGCACTCTGCCAGCAAACACACAAGTAATAATGAGCTAATGCATAAATTCTTTCAAAACACAGTCTACGATTTTTTTTTTTTCATTTGTTTCATTAATGTGTAACCAAACAACATTAACACAAGAGCATGGATTCTTTTCAAAGTAGATAAGCCACACACTAATAGTACTAAATGCAAGGGAATACTACACAAAAAAAGCTTTCCAAAATAGTCTAGATTTTTCCTGTGTTGGCAGGGGGGTTGGACTTGATGGTCTCCAGAGATCACTTCCAACCCCTACCATTCTATGAATTTTCATTTTCTGACAATGTTCACAGCACATCTTTTCATGCAAGTTTTGTCACGTCTGTATCCTACCTCAGACAAAGTTTGTTAGAGCTGATGTTTCTTTTATTAGACCAGTTCATACAGCACCTCCCTTCTCAAGCCTACTAATTCAACTTCCTTCTGCCTAGGGCACCAATTTACTCTTCTCTACCATTTCAAATATCCTGCACACCTAAGTTCCAGGTAAAAGGAGGTGGACATCCCTCCAGCATGGCACAGCTATCTGCATGGAGCTGTCTTGGCCCTTTGTAGTAATTTCCCTGGTGCAAAAAAATTCCTCAAATTGTAAAAGTAATTCAATTTTCAAACAAACAAATTATGATAGGTTTAAAGCATATATTACAACCACCCACCCACCTTCTAACATCACAATATATGGAATTCAAAGGTATTTCAAAAGGCAGGAGAATTCCAAAAATCAAACTGAAAACCAATGGCCAGAAGTGTTACTTTACTCTGCTTTGGATAGTACACTACCCAAGTCCTTTTCCAATGTTCCCTGTTCCCAAGCTCCTGCTCCCGTTCAGTCATCATGGTTCCAAAATACAAATGTGCAAAAGTAATTCAAGCAAAAGGAAACTAGAATTTCTTACACAAAGCCCATTATCATTTTGTAGATTTATACTTGGACACTGTCATTTTGTAGATTTATACCTGGACATAACTATAAAGATTCAAACAAAATCAAGAAATAAACCACTTTCATGAATTTTTCTTAAAATTAAGACAAAATTATTAGCAGCTGCAAATCATATCTTACAAGTTGAAAACATCAGGAAGCCCTGATAGACACATCCCTTTATGTCTTTCTCACTGCTTTTCTTTGGCATGTCAGCACTAGCTGAATTATATCTCTTCCCTCCTGTAAAAAATTGCATTTCACTGAGGAGTAAGCAGTTTGAAACATTTTGCAACTACTGTGGAACAAAAGCATTTACAGTGAACCTTTGTGCTTGATGACAGATGATGACTTGAAAGTAGCCCAATTTAACTCCATCTTTTATTCCTTCTCTTACAGGGCAGCTAAGATTGTCTTTGCCCATCATGAACCTGTAAATAACAACACAGATGCAATGCTGAATGCCAAGTCCTTTTATTTTTCACTTCTGAAAATACAAGATGAACTTTGGTACGAGACACCACTACATTTTGATTTGCAGCTCTCCCTGAGATGCAAGTTGAAGTGGTTTGCCACTCATGGGCACTATGGACAGCTGAGTCACAGAGGGTCTGAGCAGGGCAGTTACACGATTTTGGTCTTTGCTCAGGGCGCAGGGAAGAATGAGTTTTGCAGTTGCAACAGAAAACAGCATCTTCTCATCTATGTCTCTTTTTAGGACCAGCAGTGCAGACAGTACATCAAATTCTCAGGTGACACACATGGATATAAATTGCACATAGGTAAATTTGTATGTAGGATAGATGATGGCAGAAAACATGTTTGTTGTATATTAGGCAATCTCTGACTCCACACTTATCCATGGAAACTATTTATATTAAAAGAAAATGCACCTGTGAAACTCCTATGAATCTGTTTTCAAGGCAACATGAGAATACAGATATCTGGCCTCAAATTCCTGTCCTTAGATCAAATTGTCAAAATTGATAGGTTCCTCTTCCCTTATGTAATACTGTTTCAGTGAAACATTTTGTGGGTAATTTGTTAGTGGGAAATAGATTACCTGAACACATGGAACCTGTGGAGGGTATTCTGTGGCACAAAGTGGTACTGCAAGGGTTATTAGAAACCTTTGATGTGGTGGTTTAAACCTGAAAAATTCTATTGCTGATTACAAAGAAAGTTTACTGTAAGCTACTACATCAGTAAGACAAAAATCCTTTTCTTTCACACAAAACAAGGCTTTTCCTGCAGTCTTTTACTTTGTTTTAAAAATAAAGTCAGCTGTTTCATAACCAAATTGAGAAAGTAACTCAATGTCACAACATCGTATCATTAAAAACAATATGAACCACACCTGAAGAAGAGAAAAATGGCTGTTACTGGGCTTAAGGCCTTAATAGCAGTATATCTTTATCCCAAAATGCATACATGGAAGCCTTGTTGAAACAGACGTAAAAATCATCTCATCTGTGTATGTGTCAAGGGGGCTGGTAACCAGATAACCCAGTTTACACTAAGCATCACAAACATCAAAACTTCATTGTAATTTTTCTTCCTCAAAAAATATTTTGAAATCAGATTACATTTGGAAGCAATCTAATAGTCAAAAATAGCACACTGTTTCTAATGACCAGAACTGTTAAGCACAGCAGCACAGAGGCACCAGCCATTTGTCTCTCTAGAAGCTGTTTGTCTGCAGTGATTCACACTTGGGTGACGTCACCAACCAATTTACCAAAAAAAAAAACCCTCCACGTAATACAACAGGAATGTTTCTTTTTCAGTTTCAGAGTGAATCACACCTAGCTGTGACAACAGATGTGGAATCTACTATTGCCATTGTGAATGAAAGAACCGTATGTGAAAGCAAGAGCTCTGACTGAAACGTTCATCTGTGTCACAGGAGGCTGCAGTGAGCTGGCTGCAGTTGATACAGGTTGGCCCTCAAATCGCCTTGAGCCGGTGAAACTGCTGAATGGGAGATCACTGAATGCCTTAGAGAGGGCAAGGTCAACAAGATGACTGTGATCACATTTCTTTACAGTCAATTACAGTGAGATGCAAACAGGATGATTCATTCCTAAATCTAAGTAGCATCAAGCACTCCAAAAAGCCAAATCCTGAACAGTTTGAAAATCAGGTCTGGAAGGAGCTTAGCCTCTCATATGAAAACTCAGGAACTTGTACTATTGGGCTTTATATTTTAGTATCCTGTTCACTTGTGTCAGAGGGGCTGCATTCCCAGGCTATGTCCAAAAGCACTCACAGTGCTGGATGTTTGGAGCAGGATTATATTGGTGTAACAGATATTGGCTTGTTACTTTTACTAATCCACAACAGATTGATTGAAAGATTAATCACAATCTGAGACTCAAAGGTGAGAAGTCCATTACTCCTTCCACCACTTGTGGAATCATCCTTTCTCTGCTCTTATTTCTATGTTCCAAGTTAACAAACCGGGTTTGTTTGTTTGGTGGGAGGCTAAAATTATGAATATTTCTTTAAGTCAAATTGTTGCAATGCAAAAAGGCATTTTATTGCTCCTGCTTCAAAAATGGTTTCCAGACGTGATGTGAGACAAGCGTCAGAAATTCTTTTTAGCCATGTTGTAATGCCACAGCAGAAACTGCATTTTCAGCTGCTGCTTCTAAATTTATGCTGACAAATTATCAGACATCTGTGCCTGCATGTAAGGATGCATTATTGCAAACTTGGCAATTGATAAATGGCTACTGCAGTATTTTCCTTGCATGTGCATCATCTACAGTTTTAAACAGACAACAGTTGAAAATCTCACTCTAAAGTCTACGCTGCTTTCCTGTAAGGAAAGGGATTATGTTTTTTTTAATACAAAACTTCAAATGTATAGAATAACTCAGGTTGGAAGGGTTCTCAGTCAGTCATCTTCTGGTCAGACCCAATTCCATGCTCAAAGCAGCTGAAAATAGTTTCTCAGGGACTTAGCTGGTTCAGTTCAGTATCTACAGGAGCAGAGATATGACAAAGTTCCACATGTTCTATATCATAGATACACTGCTTCCTACTAGGATTACTAGGATTCTGTAAGACAGAACGACTTGCCTTCCAACTGTTTAATGTGGTCTATAGACTTAACAGAACACCTGCTGGCTTCTAGTCTGAAACATTATAGTAGACACATTTCCTATGAACCTAATTTCTTTCACATCTCTAGACATATGCCCACTACTAGAAACGATGCCACTTTTCCACTTTAGAGTTTATAATTGGTTACAGATCAAAATGGGACAGAAGATTGTTTTTTGGGTTTGTTTTGTTTTGTTTTAACTCCCCCTTCAGTAATTACACAAGTAAAACACAATGAAAGTGTGTTTGGGCCTCTACTGTCTGAGAATACACATCATTTTCCATATACAAAAACTTAGAAATGGTAGTTTTCATTTTGACATCTACAATAACACAACAAATGACTACATGCATACACAGCATGTAGCAAGGATGGGAAAATTTCACACTGTTTCCTTCCCTAGTTAGTGATCCTATTAGGATCTCACCATAGCTGTTATTACAGGTAGAAACTACTGGAACACCTCCACACAATGAGTTGTGCAGCTTTGTTCTTGGACATGTTTTAGAGATAAGTAAGTTCAGTATTTGTCTATACCATATATAGTGCACGTCCAGAGGTAGGCCAGGATATTAACTGGAAACTACCAATTTAGCAAACTATATTCCTTTACCGTCTCTGATTAATCTGCACTGCTCACAAGGATTTATGGCATCATTGGATTGATGATCAGAATGGTGTCTTTTGGCTTTATAATCCAGGCATCTTTGAAATAAAATGGGTACTCATAGTAAGCAGTTCACTAATTGTATGACTTGCCAATTCATCCTAAACTTCCAGTGAACATATTTCAAAGCAAGATTAAAAGAAAATGGTTTCCCACTTAATTCCCCAAAAGCTTGAGGAATATTTAGGTACATGCTTATATATTTAGAAAACCAAACCAACCAACCAACCAACCAAAAACACAACAAAAAAACCCCCCAAAACCCAAAAGAAAAACCAAACCAAACCAAAACTAAAATCAAACAACTAGCAAAAAAAAACCCCAAACAACCCCAAACATCACATTTTGCAGAGAATTGCATATTAAGGCACTGACTTCCTAGCAGCCTTATGTTAAGGTTGTTCCATGCATTTCTCACAGTTATTTTTGCTGCCTTACTGTTCTTCCTGCCAAAATACATTTTAAGGAAAAGCAGTTTTGTTCATCTGACGTGCACAAAAGCCATCTTTTGCCTTGTGTCAAGGACAAAAACCTCTAAGTTTCTGTTTTGTTGCTGAGCAGTTGCCTTTGCATTTCATAAGTTACCTGCAACTTCAGCAGGATGTAGACAGTAAATTATTTTCTTGGTTTTGTACCTGTAAAGCAGGCAATAAGAGAGAGTCCAACGCAGGGCCACCAAGATGATTAGGGGAGTGGAGCATCTCCCTTATGAGGAGAGGCTGAGAGAGCT
>JAOEGS010011972.1:0-16609 GCA_025447755.1 Corythornis vintsioides | reverse complement strand
AGGGGGGTTGGACTAGATGATCTTCTAGGTCCCTTCCAACCCCTAATATCTATGAATCTATGAATCTATGAATAAGACTTGTCCAGGACTATTTTCCCTTGTACCTCTGATCTGGGTTAAGTGCACTCAATATCCCAAGAGTGCACCATTCTAATTACCTGTTCAGATACTGTATTTTAATTTAAAAAAACCCCAACATTTTTATAATCAAAACTGTACATGGCATTTATCTCCTCAATCACTCCATTAGCAAGTAGTTTCCTAAAACTTTTTTCCATACTACAGATTGAAGTAGGCGGAAAAACAGCTTGGATATATTTGGAAGAAATTGCTGGCTGATGGCAAGGGCTTTCAATAGTGGTACTCCCTTTCAGAGGGACTGTGGAAGAAAACTGTGTTATAGAGGAGGAGAAATCAAGAGTCTGCTTTCTGGTGCTGGCTACATCCTTGACACATGAATAAGAGATGAAATCACTAAACTAAGAAGAAATACGAGCTGTTAAAAACAAGTAATTTGAACAATAGTAATTGACAGTCTTAGAGAAGGGCTAATGGAGAGGACACAGGAGGCTGAAGGAGGAAGGAAAAACATAATACACATTCACAAAAAGAAACCTGCTGTCTCATAGCCTAGTGAGCTGGTAAGTAAAGGTAGCAACAGTGACAATACCGAACAAGGGCAAAAGGTGTCACAGGAGTATGGAATGGGTCATCAACTGGACCTGGACCATCATAGTTTTCAGCACTGATCCCATAGGATTCCGAGGAAAACAGCTTTTGGTTTATACTGATCTTTGCCTCTGGCCTTGAAAGTCTAAGTTGTTGTACTTGCTATTGAAGAAGTCATGGCATCTTAAAATAGAATCAAGAACAGATTGCCAGCGTGTTTTTTTTCCTGATATTGTCAGTGACCTACAAGATCCATTTATAAATATTGCTCACAAGTTTCTCCAGGCCCTTACTCACCATTGTGGAAAGGCCAAGGACTGTTACTGCTGCAGCACAGCCGACGAAAATTATTTCCACTCAGAAGAGGGCAGTGACCTGCTTTGCTCTTATATTAGCCAACTGCCATCTGTGCAGAGCTTCCTTGATTATCCTTAATTAAGGCCTCAGATCTGCTTCTATTAAAGGTAAGATTAAAGTGTAAAATCCAGAAGGTCTGCTAGATAAGTTCACTTTACGTGGAAGCTGGAGATCAGGATACTACTGAGACACAAGCACTGTTGAAGGCAGACTGAGTATTGTAACATGAATGTTACTTCCTACACTATTTCTATGTTCTTCATTCCTTGTTCCCAGAATACTGCTTATTAGTGATTGATTTCCCCACATCTGAAACAGTTCACAAAAATGTGCAAGCCATGAAGCGTGCTCTCCCCAGTTGCTTTCATCATCACGAGGAGCTCAAATAAAAATAAAACTCTACTGTGACACTTGTGAGGATGATGCCATGTACCTAGTAATGAGATGTAGAATTCCTTTTGGAATGAGGGTTGGTTTTCCTCTACAGATAGTGTTATGCAGTAAAACAGAACTGAAAGCTTTTAGGTCATATTAAGCTTTCACTTTGGACTGGGCACGGGTTGGTACCTTTACTCAGCAAGTATGTAATATGCCAAAAACAAAGCTTCTCTTCAATTCCTACTCCCATGCCTGCATTTAGATTGAATTGTAGATTTTATAAAAAGTGGTTTCTCTCAATCTTTCAATCACTCCTTGAAAATCAGCCCAGTAATAAAAAATAGCAAGTATGAGGACAGTTAGTAATTAAGCAAAAACAAGGAGTAATTATTCAGTCCAGGACAACACTTGAACAATTTAAGTTTCCTCCTTTGATTTACAATCCCAATTACAACAGTCGGATGCGCATGAAATGTGGCTTCAGGGATATGTCTCTTTTTATTAGCAGGATACTGTATCAGATCAACTGTCTGTTGACAAGCCTGAGCATAGGAAAGTTATATACTGGGCCTTGTCTGGCACATCTGTGGAATGATCTGGCAGTATTAGTTATGGATATCAACAGATAAGGATGCTAAAGGGAATTAAAAACTGACAGAAAGCACAGTAATTACTGTGGATCAGACCCTGAGTAAGAGGACATTAGCTTCAGTGAGAGAATTTCTCATGAAATGTCATTTCATGAGATATCTTCTGCATTAGGGTCCTGAGACTGTTCCCAGATCCTTCATGAACTGGAAACAGATCAAGTTGGATGATGGTCTAATACACGATTTGCCAGTTTAATGAGTTGGGGGTTTTGAAGAGCTAATGCACTGCAGTGTGTTTTGGCCAAGTCCCTAAGATGTTTCAAAAGCCCAATTATATAAGGTCAGCACTTATTTTTAAGAGCCCATACTTCAGTATATGCTTGGGTTCAATGTTCCCTATAATGTTTTGATGTTTGTTATAAAAATTGCCACAGTGATTCATTTGCATGTATTTCTCCTTTGTTTGAAAGGGAATCATTTAAAGAGGCTATTTTAAGGGCTGTTAAGTGGAGCATCCTAAGTGTGAACACTCTGAAAAGATAAACGGAGACATTGAATATTTATGTTATGCTATTTTACTGTGTCTCAGTCAGTAAAATCAGATCACTATCCTATAGCTCTTGTTACAGCACTCAAAGTAATAAAATGTAGCAATAATTGACTTGTTGACACAGGTGATGATTCAGAGGCACAGTTCTAGAACATTTACAATGCTGGAAGTCTGCTGAAACAATGCTGGAACAGAAGCATACAAAAGAAAAGAATCTTCTACCCTCATGCAGCTATTTTAGTGTTCTTGTTTCAGCCATAGCTGCATCTAAAGAGATTTGGGGAGTTGTAGTACAAGTCTAATCCTTGATCCTTGTGCTAACATAAAGGGACAGTGAAATGTAGTACAAAATCTCCCCGAATGAGCTTTGATGCAGAAATCAGACTAATGTCAAAATACAACCTCACAAGACTGCAGACAAGATACTGACCTCAATTCTATAGGCAATAAAACTATGGCTATGAATATGCATATATTACCCAATTAAAGCTGTACTTCATTCAGTACCTGACAGGAGCTGACTGGTACTGCTGTTCATGGGGTCCTCATGGGGTCCTCATGGGGTCCACATGTACTAGCAAAAGGACAAGAGCCAGCATAAGTGACAATCACAGCTACATGTTACATGCCATTACTTCTGGTAGAGACTTAAAGCCTTCAACTGTGAGATTGAATGCACCAATTAGTTTCTTAATTTCAACCAGTATAACTTTAGACAATCTTCTTGACCATGTACAGATCTAGTCCCTTCTTGAATCTAAGTTCTCAGCTGTTAAATTTCAAGTTCCAGAATTGACTGTGCTAAATGGTCAAATGGATTCTTTGTAATAGTACTTAGATCAGGCTCACATAGGCTGATCAGTTCATTTGTAAAATTTATTATGTGTTCAGTTTCTGGTATAATTTGGGTCTCCAAGTGAATTCTGGAAGAGTATTCGTATGCTTCTAGTTGAAGTTAACTATTAATCATTTGCCTATAGGTTTTGCAGAGTTTAACGAGTTATTTTTTCCTACTACAAAACATTATCTATCAAAAAATTCTGGCAAAAGTTTTTATAAGCACTGATATTTGCAGACGATATATGAAACAGAATTCACTTGTTAATTGTTTCGAGTTGTTCACCTACTTTTAACACTATCTAGTAGTATCCCTTATTAGGGTTAAACATTCATTCTCAGAACTAAAAGTTGGCTGCTAAATATAAACTTGAGCCTAATCCAAGCTCTTGCTTCAAAAATGTTAGTTTATACAGCTGACTGTGCTAACTAGGGATGGAAAGCTGTTATTGCTTAAAAAGGTCCTTACTATTTTAAAGCAACTTTACCAGCTTTTTCTTTGCTGTATCCCTCACTGTCACATTGCTGGTCACAGCTAAAAATACATGGAATCTTTTTTTCCTCTCTCCCCAGAGCAGTAGGTGAAAGTGAAATGGTTAGGGGTTTTCACAGCTGATACTGTATGTCCATCTACATATCTGGCTAGAAACAAAGTTGGGTGAGGAAACATGCACAAAAATAATCCATGAAGATGAAGCTGAAGCTAAAGTCCTAACTTGATAATAAACATCTCCCAGGGCACTAAGGATGTTCCCCTCAAAAGAGATGGACACACCCACATCACCTGGTATGACAGTCATATGGTAGCTACTCTCCTCCTTCACTAGGATGCAACTTGATCTGGCCTTTAAAGTCTGACTTAATAGCCTTTAAAGTTTGTTTCCCCTTTTCTCACATAAGGTACCTATCATTAGAAAATAGCCTTGCTCCACCGATAAGTAGCATTACTGTGTGTGGTAGTACAACAGAAGATCATGATCATATTGACTATGGATAATTAACGTTATTTCTCCATTATACAACTGACAGCAATTTTAAGCAACCACTTCTGAAAAATAAAATGTTTTCACCTGTTTCCTCAGGTAGGAATTTCTGCCCTCTAGTTTCTTGCTCCTAGTTATCAACAACTGACAAGATAAAAAGCTTTAAAAATGCTTTTCTTCTCCTTATGCTCTGCCTTCCAGTACAAGCAGGAAATAAAGACATTTGCTTTAATAAAGAACTACATCAAAGAACTACAAATTTGTCTGAGAAGTCTTTTAGCAGCTTTACACCCGCTGTGATTTTATGGGACAGAAAGCAATTCAACAATAGCTGGTGAATAGAGTTTATGAGTTTTATTGTTCTATAAACTGTATAAAACCAATAAAGTTTATTCAATATTGCAATTAAATGACCCTTTGGTTTTATTTGATATACTAAGTGATCTGTAAGCCAAACTGTTCACTAATATATTTCCCTAGTTACTCCTAATCTGCACTCATGGCATAGCAGACAATGAATAAGAATTGTAAGAAATTAAGGTACTAGCATTAGTGCTCATTTCATCTCCCCATTCTTCAATATTGAAACACAGTAAGAAGTACTTTTGTTTCATATTGTTCTCTATAGCAATAAAACATCAATAAGCAAACCACCAAATGTGAATTTACTGGGACCACATACTAATCCAAAAGTTTAAATGGTCAAGAAATCTCTTCTGTAATTTAAATCTTTGGTTTGGTGCCTGATTTCTACAGGTTGTTCACGTTTTGTCTTGAAAGATTCTGCCCATCATCTGGAACAGCACAAATACTTTGCCTATCTCAAGTGCAAAGAAAAGCTAGCAAGGTTAACCTAGATGTTCTACTTTGTAGTAGTGTGGTGTGGGGTAGTCATGGTGCATGTCAGCTGGTGGATGGTAACTTCTCAAAACAAAATACATCGATGACTTTGCAACTATTTAGCTATATCTACAACCTAAGTTAGAAGAAAAGAAGAAATCTCCTTCAAAGTCATAGAAGTGCTTTTAACAAAATGTGACTGCTGCTATACACATGACAGATTCTAAAGATCCTAGGGATCTCTGCATCCAAGTAAAATTTTTGTTTTCCTGGGAAAGGTAAGTTAAAGGTAAAGGCTTGCTTAAACAGCAAGCACCTTTAAACCAGCTTCAATTTTTCAGCTACATGTACAGGAACCAGGCTTTTCAAAGAGGAGAGTTTCATAAACCAGCAAGAATTACAGCTCTTCTTTGAAGAGTAACTGGAGTCTCACACTTGCTATTGTGAAGGGAAGAGGCAAGCTGGTTTACACCCCAGTCTTCCTGTTCCCTTCCATTATGAACAACTATGAACTGTTCTGTTGATATTCTGTACCCATCAAAAAATTCCTCTTACACCTACTAAAAATATCCTGCTTTTGTCACAACTTTCATAACTAAGAACATGCTATCTTACCAGTCCAAGGCAGGAAATATTGTGCATGCCTAGAGTGAAGTTGTTTCTGTGCTAGAAACCAGCAACTACATCTTCACAATGTAAGAAGGAAATGAACAGGGAGAACTCATCTTGAGTTAAGTAGCAGGAATTCAAACACCCCCACTCTGACTAGCAATAAGCATCTTCCCATTAGCTAATCCTAAAGTTGAATGCTATTGACAGCTTTCTGTAAAACTGCAATCTGTATATTTTCAGCAGAGAAGTTACTTTTACTGCCTGATAGAAATTACTTTAAATGCAATCTACGCTTACAATGGTCATTAAGATTAGTGGAATAAAGCTTCAACCCCTTTTTACCAGGTTGCTATTTGAACAATCCTCTATAGAAATTGAGGTAGAGCCAGTCAGCTGAGACTACTTCTGTCTTCAGATTTCTGATTTATAATTCATAGAAAAATACTCATCCCAAGTGCTTTAGAGGAGTTATTTTGTGCTTTACTAACAAGGGAATTTTGTATGAGGATATTTCTCTTATTTTGTAATGAGTGGAGAGAAGCTTTCTCAGAATTAAGGCTGATTGCATGGTTATGAACTTGCAAAATAATGAAATCCACCAGTTGTATGTTTGGGTTATTTTCAGTAACAACTGGAAATACAGCTAAAACACAGCAGCTATAGGGTGGGGAGACAGTGTAAGTGCACTCAAGGGGACATGCAATGTACTGCATATTCAGTTTACACTTGGTACTGAACCCTGCACAGAAATCAAACTGAAAACAAGCAAACAAAACCATGTAAAATGAAAATTTCATTTTTCAGTAATTTTGGGGACTACAGAATTCCAACTTGGAAAAAGAGATTACTGAAATTGAGGTAGAAACATTGTGGAAGACAGTTTTATAAACCTATGGAAACTTACAGGGCTAATCTATCCCAAGAGGTATTAAGAAAAATAATGCAATAGAGGATGAGTTAAAATAAGGTAATAGGTAGAAACTTGTAAATTCATCTAATTACTTTTGTGAGGGATGGAAGAAACTAATGCCTTGAACAATAAGGTTCTGCAAAGTAAACAGAAGCTTGAAGATAAAATTTTAAGGAAATTTACATTTTGCTTACAGATAAAAAGACGGTTAAATACAGAGCATTCAGAACTAAATGGACACTCCCTGTCCTTAACTAGTCTTACCCTTTCAACAACAATCCATCATTTATGTCTTTTTAATGGTTTAAAGACATTTTAAACTTGTTTTTAGTGTATATTTCTGCCAAGTATGAGTGTTCATGAGAATGTAGAAAATATTAGCATCTTTCAATGGTACAGTATGCTGAATATGTTAGATGTCAGACAACTTGTTCATCTGATAAGCTTCCTTGCAAAGTTTATTTTTAATTTGTTCCAGGAAAAATATGTATTTCCCAGCAAAATTATCAGTAATGTGCTTAATCAGTGTTTTTTATGCTTTTAGATAAAACTTCCACTAAGAGATACTCAGGTATTCCCTTTTTCTTATGAGTATTCATGTCCTTACAATGGTAATGCCTACAAATAAACAAACCAAGTCTCTTACTGGTATTTGGCACATATTTTAGATGGAGCCCTTTGCAGAATACTATTTTTAGTTAGAATCTAAAATACTTAAATGTAACTTTCCAAAGATCTCGGGAGCTATTCAGATTCACTGTTCCTTGCAAGGAGCATCACTGCAAGGATGTTACTGTATTTAGTTGTAAAACAATAGGAAAGTTAGCCTTCATTATTATATTGTACAACTTGGATTAAACAGGCAATGAGCAAAAATATCTAATTTGTCATGCAAGATCAAAAAAGACTAAGTGATAAGAGGTTAGTGGTTGGTAAGAAGCAAGTTAGGTCTTTATAATTTCTCAAACAAGAGCCTTTCTACACAAAAAGTAAAGGACTGCACCACAGCTCCATAATTAAAGACTATAATGAAACAGATGACACTACCTAATGATAAATCTAGAGCCATGAAGAGACCTCAGTGAAGCACACGGATTAGTCCTGGGACACTTGCTCTGGGCAGCCAGGTGGTGTTTATTCAAGCATAACAAGAGTTGCCTGAATTGCTTTACTGGTGTGTCTCTGGGACATTATTATTCTACTGAAATCATTAAGATGAACTTTCTATTTTTAGCAGTTCAGACAGCATTTTCTGCCAGAACTACCTTTACATTCAGGCAGCAAGCAGTTATGGAAGATGAAATTGCATGTTAAAATCTAAAGACTGACAGTTCAAATATCAGAAGTTTATAGTGACATGCTGATGCTTTTGACAAATCCTCTCAATCTTCCATACATAATTTTTGCTTTTATTGTGGAAATGTGCAATACTTACTCAGACCCAGAAATAACACCAGATAAAAAGGGGCCAAATAAGACAAGTTTCCAGTCCAAAAATCATCTTAAAAATAAGCAATGAATGATTAAATAAACAAACCAAAAATGAGAATAGAGCCACTAGTGTACAAAGAATGTAAACGTGAAGCGTATTTTTAAACATTTTTCCATTCCCAAAATGGTGCAACACCTTAAATAAGGCAAGTGTTTGCTCTGGAACTGAAACAGAGGTTTCTAAGCACGATCTTGATCTCTTCAATTGATGTACAACTGCATCTATATTGATGTCCTGCAAGTCTAATCAGCTCAATAAACCAGTAATGATCCAGTAGTATCCAATTTGTGAAATTATAATATATTCCTAAGTGTACATATGGTTACACATTTCCATCTCATATGTACCTACAAAAATACTTAACCAAGTTCCCATTTCACAAAGATATGCAATGACACTGTTAGCGAACCCTGATTAGGAAAAAAAATGTTCTTATTCCTTCTCTTTAACCTGTCCTTCAGCTAAGTAAATATAGAGCACGCATTTAAAACAGAAAGCTAAATTTGGAAAGCATTGAAATGGTAACTCTAAGATTCCCTTCCCTGCTGGCCAGGGCTCCCTGTCACTCACAGAAAGGGCAGCAGAACTACAGAAAAACAGAAGCAAAATGACGACTAAGGGTGAGGCTGGTTCAAACCTTGCTCTTTTATGCCTTTCATTTGCTGAAATTTTTTCATGGAGGCAGCATTACTGTGTTACAGCAACATAGCTACTCATTAATAGCCTCCTTGAGAGGGAAAGCTAGAAAGAATGGCACAAAACAGCCTTTGGCAAGGTGGTATTTTAGCGTTTATGTACCAAAGTTATACATTAATCATCTGCTTTAGCATACCTGGCACTCCTGGGGGGTTCCAAGTGATTGGGAGAGCTTCCAGTCACCTCTGTCCAGGCACAGCCGTTTCAAACAGTGCCTCACTCAGCCCTCAGAGCCAGAGGCCCCAGCACGGCCCTGCACGGCAATGAGATGGCCACCTTGGCATCAGCGGTCACAGCCTCCCCGGAGCCAGGCCTTGGCGGGAAAAACTGCCTCCTGAGCAGTGCAAAGAGGGGTTTGAGGCCACAACAGAAAGCTGGTTCACAGTGAAGAGTGCAGATGAAGAGGTCCCCAGCAGGTAGAGCCATGGCTGAGCTGAAGAAGCTCACCTCACACTGCAGGGAGAAGCGATACCTCCCGCTCTAGCTTAAATGGAGCTGCAGGACCTGGGGACAGGGTGGTTGGGCCTTCGGGTGAGGCTGGTCATGACCATAAGGTCCTCAGAACATCCCTCTGGCAATGCTCCCAGGCTGCCTGTTCTGACTAGGAGGAGCTGGTCCCAGGCTGTGGCATCAGCTGCCCTGCAGTGGGGCACTGGGTGGAAAAATGGCCCCCTTGGCTCATTGCAGGTGCTGGCAGGCCCTGAGGCTGGCCTACTCCAGTGAGCTCCGCCAGGCACAGGCAGGGTGTAGGGATGGGAAGGAGATGAGACCTCTCCCACTGACAGATACCACTTGTTTATTTTCTGTGGCCCTGTGCATCCTTCAGCTCTGCTTCCTTCAGGGCACAGAGATGAGGAAAGCAGCCTGTGGACAGGCATTGGTGGACCTCTTTGTGTCCAGATCAACCACACATAGCTGTCCCTGCAGTGACATCAAACCTGGGAGGACTTCCAGCAATGGAGTTTTCATGTCAGTTAATATTCAGGTATTAAGATGTTATAAGCTATTCCATGGGATTTCTGGTGAGCAGCTTTGATTTAACTGCCCTGAAGGGAAGGAAATATCAGCAATAAAGAACTAAGCAGGCAAAAGCAAATAATCAGACATCAAATTACATGCTAGTGGATCCCTAGTGTAAAATCAGATGTATCTAATTGCTTTTTGTATTAATGTAGCTGGTTTTCTGTTCACAATAGGATTAACAGGAAAGAAACAATTACTGGTTAAATGTGAAGGTTCAAATTGAAGTAAACTTTGCAAGCAGCACTCACTCCCCAGCTTACCCATTTCATTTTATAAATAGCAGTTTAAATCTGTTATTTAGGATTCATTATTCACACAGGAAAGAATTAAGGAATTTAAAAATCAATGTAAATGAGCACTGAAAAATTCAAAGAGAGTATATTGGAAATGTTATATGAGTTTTTTTAAAAAAAAAAGCACCATCCCCTCAAATATCTTAATCTATTTAGTTTGTGAGGCGAGTTTGTGCAGTAATGGCAACAGATAATGTATTCTAAAATTTCCCAAACCAAGACAAGTAGTTACCTTCATCTCTTAGTCACTAGGATACATAGATATTGTTTTGTTGACCCATTAAAAATAAAAAGATCAGTTTGGCTTAGATTTTAGGACAAAGTTGGGATGATAAGAAGCAAGAGCTGGCTAATGTCATCGTCTTCTGCTAGTACAGGATAAGATCTCCAAAGGGTGTGACAGATGCCAGTTAAAACACCCACAGTTTGTGCCTCAGCTTTTCTGCCTGTTTGCTCTGAATTCCCCCACGTAGGTGGGAGTTCCCCTCTGAGTCACTGGGTAGCCTGGAAGCCTTCCTGATTTCATCCCACCCACAGCTTCTCTCCAAGTGAGCACTCCCCAAGCAGCCTCCTTTATCAAGCTCAGATACTATAATTTTATGCCAACACAGGGTGCCTTTGTGAGTGGAAGGCCTCATCCAGGAAATGCTCTAGCATGTGTCAGTTGCTCTGCAGCCTTTGCAAGGACCTTACAGATTGTGTAGACTTACGGACCATAGCTATGGTTAAACTTCCTGTAGATGAAAGGAGTACACATTAAAAAAAATCCTAGCTTATTAATTTCAAAATATGATTCTTAGTATCCACATACAAGAGCTTTGTGGCTCTGTCTGGGAATGCATCTCAGTGGAAAGTATCATTTTGTACTTTGTGCTTGCCTGTGCAGTGGGCTGTGTGTCTTTGTTTCAGACCACATTGCTTCATCCCCAGGAGCTAGTGGAACTAACAGAATGCCCTTGCCAGTTTAACAGAGAAGGCAGGAACTAAGGAGCTGCAGGACTGTGACAGAGGCAGCTGGGTACAGTACACAGGCTGTGCTGTCCTTAGCAGTGATACAGGAGCTCTTAATCTCTAGAGTCCTCCTTATGACACCTTTAATCAACAGCCATTGATGTCAATGTTTTCTGCATTAAAAAAAAACCCATGTCAAATGTTTGGATGCTCCAGGTCTTTGGTCAAGATGTTTTTAAGTGGCATTCCAGAATTAGCACTAGCTTTTATTTACTCTGTAGCAGCTCACATTAATTTGCCAAGTGTGATGACATAACAGCAATTAATTACATTATTTCTTCATTACTAGCTGTGAGCATAGACTGTTTCTGCAATGTGCTGAAATGTATTTCTGAAGCTCTTCTCAGTAGCTCTGAAGGGAAGATAAACGAGGACAAACAGAGTGCCTAGATTAACAACAAATGATAAATCCAGGTCCTTTCATTGCAGCCAAATTAAATATTCTGTTGTAGGCCTTGACCTAATTCCAGCTACTCATTATTTCTCTTGGACTTTTTCATTAAACAGATTTTAAAAAATATCTGGGTCTGCTATATGAATAGGCTATACACTTCCTTTGGACATACATACCTTCAGAAATTATTCTTGCAAGCTATGGATAACTTCAGATGCTCTCAAAAGTTGCCATTAATTTTGCTGGAACTGAAATTTAATTCTCTATCTAAGAAGAAAACCCAATGATGTTGTTAAGAATAGTTTTTTATCTACCTTGTTTTAAATACTACAAGCTAGATCTACATGCAAATCACTTCAAATATTACTGTCAGTGCACGATTCTTAGTTTTAATCTTAAAAAATTATTTCCATGCTTCCTTCCTTTTAAAACTTTTATTTGATTATTTCTACATTTTAGAATGCTAACATGTCCAAAAATATGTAAGCCAGTGTGCTGTATACTACGCTAACATATCTATTATTTACTGTATTATAATGTTTTGTCAGAATTGTACTGCCTTTCAAGTATGTGTAAATAGCAGCCAACAATGTATTGAATAACTTAGAAGTATTTAATTCATTTAATCTTATCTAGTTTTGCAGCCTTAAAATATTTTTAATTTCTTTTTTAGAGCTCAGATATATCTCTCTGCATCTTCCCTGTAATAACTGATCTCACTGTCCCAACGATTCAGTCTCCTGTTTTAGAAAAGTCTCCTTTGTCTCCTATCCCATGGATTCAAAAGCAATCCTGAACTATACTGGCCTATTTTACCACTCTATCATTGTCAGAGAGGAGATTTGCCAGATGTCTTAGATGTTTTATTATTTCCTCAAGGGATCTGGCCTATCTTAGAATAAAACTGAGATTGCAGAGGAAGGACCAAATTCTGTTTTCAAGGATAATAAATTTACTGGACAAGTTCAGACAGCTGTTTGGAAATAAATTTGTATTCATACTGGTGTAACTGGGGTGAGAATCTGACTAAAGATCTACTCTCAAACAAAAAGTTTTGCCAAATGCCAAATTACTAAACTAGGTGCTAAACTGAGTCCCTGTATGTTAAGCTTCTGTGCTATTAAATTGGTTTTGCCCCAGGTAGATAAATATAATGTGGAAATAAATATAATCAGATCAGAGTTAGTAAATCCAGAGCCTGACAGGAACAAACAGAAACTGAAATCTCTACCTGTTCCCTATGAAAACCTTTGACATGTCAGTACTGAAAGGAGAAATCTTCTGATTTTTGACAGCAATGAATTCATACTCCATAGTCATAAGGTCTGGAAAGTCTGTCCACTGCTTGAGGGGAAAGGAGACAGTGAAATCACATACAATGTGAAGATCCATACAAATTAGATAAGCAAATTCTTATTTTTAGCATTTGCCCTACAGCAAAGACAAGGGAACAGCACATAAACAACTCAGAAGAGAACAAGTAACCTAGGCTAATCCAGTGTACATTGAAACAGTCAAGTTCCAGGTGCAGGATGTTCTCATATAAGTGAAAACCATGTAACTCATACTTGAAGAAAAATCATAATAGGCAATCAAATAGGGAAGCCAAAACATATTTCTGTCCCTACCTTGCCAGTCCAGGAGTGATCTTGCAAAATGCCAAGTGACTTTTGCTCAAAACTGAGGGCCAAGACTTCACTTGCCCAGATTTGTGAGAGAATCTTGGCATTTAGCTCTCATTAAACTCCCATGGAAGTCAAATGGGTTTTAGGAAGATACATCTCAGAGGATCCAGGTCTCTGGTACCTAAAATAAATCTTGAGCTTAATTTGAAATCAAGCACCAAATTGGTGATTTTGAATTATTTTAACCATCTGGAGATGACTGACATTTTTATTTATATTTTTCCCTGCTTTTCTGATAGAAGCATAAAGATAGAACAACCCTGTAGCATAGAGGATATGGAAATCAGTCTTGAGCTCTTTCACATCAACATATTTTATGCAGAAAGGATGAATAATGCACATTTCCACACCTCCTACCTGAGCCTTTACCAGAAAAGGACATACTGCCTGTACATTTCCTCTCAAAAGACCTCTCAAGATAAAAATGAAGCCATGCTCTGTTCTGTGAGTGAATCACAGAAGTGGCATCATTTGGAAGAGGAATCAATCTGTAGAATCTGCAGGGACAGAAGACCTTTCCTGCCTGTAAAGAATGAAATTGCAGAGTCTAAGATGCAGAAAACACAGAGCTTTCTGCTTAGCATGCAACTCTCCAGATCCCTTCTGCTTGCTCTTCCAATTCTCCTCTAGCACTGGATTATGAAGTCTTCTTCTGAGATCAAGTGCCTAATCTTTAGGAATAGGTATGTTACAGAATCTGTCCTTGAAGGCCAGTCATAATTCCACACAGATGGAATATATACCACTCTTGTGGAATATATGAGAAAGTAGTATCATTTAAAAACTTGCACACATAACACTTCATAAAGAGTTGGATACGACTTGATAGAAATAGCAGTGTCTCAGGTTGTGTTATAACCCACATATCTACTGCTACTGGTTGGCAGATGCCAGACAGAAGGGGTGTTGTCCAAGCAAAGAGAACATTTCTTTGATTGCTCATGTACTAATCCCATAATGCTGCATATATGTAAAAGTCAAGGGACAGAGATTCAAATGAGTCATTCCCTGACTCAGGTAAAATATAATTAAAGGTTACATTCTGCAATATATAGGCGAATATAGGATATATTTGCTATAATATAGGAGAATACAGGAAAAATTCACCTAGGGGTTTATCTAGTTTAAAATAGCTAAAATATAATCAGAACATGTTCACGCTATAAACCAAACTAAATTGCAATCCCCTCCACTGATTTAGTTTTGTTCATCAGTAAGGACAGCAATTAAAGATGCCATTAGTTTAGTGATGAGTATGTTTCCATCCTCCATGTGTCTCTTACTTGAGCATCTGTGTCCTTGTGAGCAGTCCTGTGATTAAATTAATGAGCTCTGTAAAGCTAAACTCCTAATTTCTGCTTATTTTCTCTGAAAAATTATGTTTGTCTGTAACCTGAAGACCATACAATTAAGTGTATATAGCTTGAAGTAAAGACACTGTTTCAAAATTGCATACATTGTACCTCCCAAATTATGTTCTCAATCCAATACAAAGATATTTGTTAGGATGGGACAAAGAGATTTTCAAAATTTGATTGCTTCAGACTCCACAGGACTGAAGGAAATGCTTTGCATATCTGCAGTTTAAGAAATCTGACCAATAGCAATAAAAAACATTTTTCCAGAGCAGAATGTCCTGGAATAGGACCTGTTCTTCATATCAGTGTGTGGCAGTGTACCCACACACTGCTCATAAAATCAAAGGAAGGGCTCAGTACTTTACTTGGAACAGGTCAACAAATGGCAGCTCTGCAAAAAACCACAAGTGTTTATTAGCTTTTTCCATCACCCTTTTTAAAAAGATCAGTTGCAACAGCATGGACCTAACAGAATTAGTACCAGGGGAAGGAGAGGTAAGATCTTAAACTGCAAGAAGAAAAATAGATTAAGAAATTTTCATATCAGCTGGTGCTGATGAACTTTGTCATCCGAGGATATTTAAAGAAGTAACTGAAGCACTTCTGCAGCTCATAATAGTTCTCTTTAAAATCTGGTACACAAGGGTACCAAGTGAAAAAAAAAAAAAAAAAGTAGCCTCTACGCTAAGAAGAAGTGAAACAGTTAGTAGCTGGGCAATTATAAATCACACCTCTTAATTAAAATCCTGGAAAAATACTTAAATGTTTTCAAACCCATGGGAAAACCCAGAGATTCACAGGCATGAATAATATATTGTGAACAAATTCTGTAAAGACAACCTCATTCCCTTCTGGCAAAGTTAACTGGCCCTGTGAATGGAGATGCAGCAGTAGGAGATTGGTCATTGTCTCATGTAACATACAGAGAGGGAAGTGTCCTCTAGATGAAGCTGATGTAGGATGGGTGAAGGACAGTCTGAAAATTATATTGAGATTGCAATCTTCTTTTTCATGCTGGATTCTGAAGCTGTCTATCCCAGACAAATATTGCTCACTGTTCTCAGTCATGACTTGGAAGATGGAACAGACACTGTGGCTATCAAATTTGCAAATACTAGCAAGCTGGGAGAGACTGCAAGTGCATACATTTGGAAAGCAGTCTGAAAATAAATGCAGGTCAATAGAACTAAGTGCTATATTGGTACAAACAAATAGTCAATTGCAAAAGTAAGAGATGGGGAATAAATGATTAAGCAACATTAATGTTGAATCTGGGAGCCTCAGTGACTCACAAGCTGGACTCAAGTCAACACTCTTAATGCAGTCACAAGAAGTAGAAGATGGCACATTAAGAGGTTTCAGTGGCACTGTAGTCTAGAAGATGTATGTGAAGTTACCTTTTGCTTACTCTACTTTGCAATGGTGCAGCTTTGGCTGGAATACATTTTGGGCTTCAGTTTTGGGTGCCATTATTCAAGAAAGCAGTTGCTGAGATTAAGAAAATTCAGAGAAGGTCTACATGAGCGATCTTTTAGTTTCTACACAAGATAACAAAAAGGGATTTTATTGCTTAAAGCATTGAAAACTGGGAAAGTAGTGAAATCCTGCCCAGGATGGATGGGAAAAGAAACAAAAGCCTAAATGGCAGCAAAAAAAAGAGTTCAGGTTAGACACTGGAAAATCTTACCGATGATAATAGTAAAACTCCAGAACAGCTGGAAGAGCTAGGAAGACTTCCTAGGAAGACTTTAGTTTCCAGTGCTGAAAGTGTCTAAGGACACTGGTGAGGAAGGGCATAGTATAGTTTTCTTGCTGTGTGTCTGAGGGATGAACTTGATGATGATATTTTCTGGAACAATTTTCATAGATTCATAGATTCATAGATATTAGGGGTTGGAAGGGACCTAGAAGATCATCTAGTCCAACCCCCC
>JAOEGS010011970.1:43765-66749 GCA_025447755.1 Corythornis vintsioides | reverse complement strand
TCCCCCTCTCCCTCTCCCTCTCCCCCTCCCTCTCCCTCTCCCCCCCCCCCTCTCTCTCTCTCGCTCTCTCTCTCTCTCTCTCTCTCTCTCTCTCTCTCTCCGCTCGGCGCCCCCCACCACCCACGGTGAGGCGCCGCTCGCAGCGGCCTTCCCCCGTCCTACCATTTGAGAAGTCTGTCCCGGATCTCCCTGTTCTCCAGGCAGGGGAAGGCTTTCTGGGGCAGGGCGCGGAAGGCAAAGCCGGCCCCGCGGCGCTGGTCCCCGGCCGACATCTTCCCGCGCCACCAGCTGCTGAGCGGTTGCCGTGGGAACGGTTCCGCGCGCGGGCTGTGCGCTCCCGCCGCGCTCCAGCCGCGGGGCTCGGCCGCAATCCGCCGGCGTTCCGCCGCCCGGACGGACCGGCCGCCCGGCGCTGCGCGTGGGGGGCTGCGGCTGCCGCGCGTCTAGCAGGATTACCTTGGTTTTCACCCGATCAAACGTAGCCCTTCTCCCCGCTCCCCTCCGGCCCCCTCCACGCACTGGGAAAGGAGAGCCTCGCAGGCCAGCACGCACAGGCCGGGGACCGCCATCGCTGGTTGCGTCAGTGCCAACCCCAATAACGTACCGCCCAAACGCAGTCACAACCCCAGTAACGTGCCGCCAACGGGAAGGGTGAAAAAGTGCAGTTATCGATAGGAAGCTTTAATGAATCGAAGCTGCTTCTTGCTTCTCAAGTTGTTTGGGAGCAGCAAGACCGTGATTTCAAGCTATTCCCAGTGGAAACATTAAGTACGTCACCATTTGCAGGAGCTACTTTTGAAACTCCAGTAAAGCAAGAAAAAACTTCCAAAATCTGCGGGATTCCCTGCCCTTTGTGGGAAAAATAGTGAGAATTTAAGTCTACTTACAGCTCCTGCTACTTCCTTTTCCTCCCTCCAAAAACAGCTCTCACTTTTCCTGCAATTCTCCAGATATGTCATTTTCCCACTGATCTGCTGCTCATGCTAAGCAGCTGCCCAGTTTCTAAAAAGTTTGGCAGTGGTTTTGTTTGTTTCTAATTGAAAAATAATTAAGATGACTCATATCAGAGTTGCTTAGAACACAGAAGGGAAAGGAGCAGCATGCCATGGTGCCAGGAGCAAAGCTGGAATGGTCAAGGTGCACTCCCTTGAGCCATCAGCCTCAGAGAGAACCTACAGATTAAATTGGGAGACATGTTAGTCAAAAAGGCTGTACCAAAAAATTTCTGAAGAAATGTTTATCATAAGCCTGTTAAGAAACACTGTTTTAACATAGTCTTGGTAGAAGTCATTCTCACTACATACTCATTTTTTTGAGTGCTCCTACCAGCAGGCTGCAGTACTGCAGACCAAGTTGCTGTTTAGCAGCTATGTGACATTTAAGAAACCGTTCCCCTGTCTTTTCTCCATTGTGTTTTCTCCAAGTGTTTTCCCACATGCTTCAATCTTTTTTTTCCAAAATTTTACTTACAACTAAACAATAACAGAAAATACAGCTATGCTGTTCTTCAAGATATTTACATGGTAGAGACAGTTCAAGAGGGAACAAAGAAAAAGTACTTAGTATTTAAATACTTCCTAGTATTTAAATACCATCTGAAGAGCAGGCACCTGAATCAAATTACTATAACTTTATTCTCAACATGTCTCCACCCACCCCAGCACTACCCCATCTGCTAAATTCCTCTTACCACTAATATTACTAGCCAGAGATTAAATAGCCAAAGTGAAAGAACTGGTTTGGGCAGGGCATAGCAACAAGTAATAAAAACATAAATCTTCAATTTCGAGTTGTGCAGATTCAAATGAAGGATTAAAAATAAAAGAGGGAAACTTTAGGTCTTTTGGGGCAAAAAATTCCTGCTGACCTTATTGAGGATTTTCTCTGATTAAAGTATTGAATCAATAAGCATATGCTTAAATACGGCTGAAATCTTGAGTGTTAAAATGCTTTGATGAATCAGGAGTAAGAAAATGAGTAAGGACTTCAGGACAGACTCAAGAGGATCAGGACAGGAAGTTCTAAACTATGGAATTAATTTCTTTAATGGTGTGCCATCTACCTATTGTAGCTTTATAATTCAACATTTCCAGTTTTAAGCAGTTTACAATAATAAAAGTTAAACTGGGACTTCCAGTTTAAACACTGACCTCATTATCCTCTGATGTCATTCACAACAGCCTGAAGTAGAAGCTCAGGCACTGTACTCTTTTAAACAAATATTTAACTTGTTTTTTAAAAAGTCAAGGATTTTGTTGTCTTGCAGAATATATTTGGTAGGTGGAAAATATATTTTTCTGCTGCAGAAAAAAATCGGCAGATTATTAAGCAATAGTAGTTCTTCACTTTTGACCAGACTAATTTTCAGCATTGCCTGTTTTTCACGTATTTACTTATATATGATTTTGAAGAGTTTTACAGTCCTGAATAATCTGTGGCGTTTAAACACAAAGCAAACAAACCAGCCTTTCCATAGCAAACAAAAACCAAATTACAGAGGACCAGCCCTGTTGCACCTTCATGAAGTGCATCAGTCTTTAAGGCAAAGGTCAGTTGGTGATGGAGCAGCAGCCCATTCCAGTTGGTGAGGCAGCAAAGAACCTGAACAGCAGCTCCTCCCTCCCTCCTACAGAAAGTCTTTAGCATCTGTGAAGGATAGTTAAGCTGCTTGAATCAGCCATACAGTTGAGGAAAGGGATAATTATGTGTGAAATTACATTCAAGTGTTAAAATATTGAAGGAAAAGTCTGATGGAGAGTAAATTAAAGTCCAAATCCTGCTTCTTGGCAGTAATGAGGACTAGAATTCCCTAGTATGCACCTAGCATGTAGACTGTGGTGAAGCTCCCTCAAAAGAGGTACAGTGTATCAATGACCAATTCTAGGCACTTGCACTGATAAAAGACTCAAGTTTCAAGCCTGTAAGACAGACAGAAGCAATTTAGAAGCCAATTACAAATATCTTTAAATTAGAAAATAGGAAAAAAATATGGTATATCTGAATTCCACCTTTTCTCCCCAGATGTTGTCCTCCAGTAACCTAAGATGGGGTTCCTTCTCTGCTGCAGAGCCAGGCTCTGGATCCTTAGGTGAAGGTAGGCACCAACACTTCTGCTTGCAGAGAACTACCAGAGGATTTCTTTTAAAACACAACCCAACAGCTCATGGTGGCCACCTTCATACCATGCACTTAAAACACTCAACCAAGAAAAAGGAAAATTGGGTTATAACCTCTTTCAGCACGAGGAAGTCCAGGCTCACAGCTTTGACATCTAAAAAGCCTCAAATACTAGGGCTGGTGACATGTCCCCTGAGTTGTTAACCTGCCACTTTCCTAGCAAGCTTATTACTGGTTCGAAGTGTAATGGCCCTGCAGAGACTAAGCAACCACTTTTCCCCAGTGATGCGTCTGCCTGTGTTCATGGCCAGCTCTGCTATAACCTTGGGTCAGATGTTTGTGAGAAGACCTGTGTGAGCCCGAACTGTGAATTGCCTCAACAGGAACCTCACCCTCTCGGCTTGGGAGCTGTGTTTCAGCCCCAGCTGTTGACCTTGCTCCTCACTGGAGCTACGTGAACAGTGTCCCTGTACTTGCCCATGAACACCACCAGTCTGGAACCTGACTTCAGACTCAGTGTGTCTCATAAGTACAGACTGGTGATATAGACTCATGTTTGAATGTACTCACTGTCACCAGACCAGTTTTCCTGTTCTGGTTGAAGTGCTACAGGACGATCTGTGTCAGGGAAGGCTTTGCCCTACCAGCTTTGTTGTTAGCCTCAGCTCCCAGCTCATCTCATCACACAGAGCAGCACCCTCTTGCTGCTTCCTGACACACCATATGTGGTGGGAGGATGGTTGTGTTTATGCCATATTTGTACAAGTTGCCTGGTTTAGTTTAACCAACTCAGTATATCTGAGTGACTGTTCCATTGGTAACTCCTGCTTCCAAAGTGTGTGTGATATATTGTGTGATATATATGTATGCTGCAATGTTACGAGGCTTAATTCAAAAAGTGATGCCAAAATAAATAACTTGAATTAAAAAAAATTAAAAATGTAGAGACGAATAGCAAAGAAAATATTTGAGGCTAAATACCAAAAGTGAATGTAGGAATCAAAGCATTGCAATGCTTAACTTTTATTTGATCCTCATAAAAGAAATGTGAGATCCTGTAGATAGACAGTAAGAATTAGAGTAAGGCCCAAGAAACTCAACACAGTGTGTGTGACACCATCCAGGACTGTCTAAGAGGGAAACAAAGAGGATCTATGCACTTAAGTCTCATTTATTTTATAGAACTTGTGTACTCACTGTCTTAAAGCTCTCCTTTGAAAGGTGTGTAAGCACCCATTCTCTGAGTCAGATATGGGTTGCTGTTTCTGTGAAACCCATCAGAAAAGGGTTGTTGAGCTGCCATTCGTCTTTTTAAGCAATACATGAGTAGTTCATTACTCAAGTAACAACTGAGATGCCCAGTTTCAAATTCACCCTATGCTTTGAGACTTCAGCTCTTTTCCCCCTTCTAGGGCCATAGGCTAAAAGCACACAGCTTACCTATGTAGTTTTCATACACCATTTACATACAAATCTTACTAAGTGTTTGGGTAATTCTATGTCAGAAATTACTTCCCTATGTAGAAAATAACATTTTACTATAGTAGTTGGAGAGCATAACTATGAATTTGTCTCTGTAACTTCTTGGTTAGGGCCTTTAGGAGGCAGAGGGCAACTCTGTGGCCCATTCAATTGCCGAACATTACTTTTATCCAGTGACTGTCTGGATAGTATGAAATACTGAAGTAGTCTTGGATTTAGTAATGCAAATTCTTCAACAATCCTATTTTAAATTATTTTTACTACTTCTGATTATTTGTTTTTTCATTATTAGCATTATTTGTAGACAGTTGTGTAACCATACTGCAAGATGTTCTATTAGTTACCCAGCCCATTTTTTACATATATGTTGAGAACTGCATTTTGCCTGTAAACATTCTTTTGTTTTCATTGATTTCTGATGATCATATCTCTTGCATTGAAAACAAATCTAAAGTGTAACAGTTCCTCTCTCTTCTGCGTGCATGAGTACAGCAGTTCCAGGCTACAAGACGTGATGGTTATTTGGGGACAGTGATCAGGGCATTTGTAGTAATGACTGAAGGTCTAGATGCTGGAGGCTTTATTCAGTTGCTTGAACTTGGTGTCTGCTTCTATTTAAGATCCCTCAAGGGACTGAAACATCTTCATGGAGCTGTCAGATATGACACAAGACCTAAAGGAAACCTGTGCTCCTCCAGGCAGGTGACTGGATGTCAGGTGAGCATTTCAAATGGCACTATGGGGTTGTATTTCACACTCAGAAACTTAATTTTAGATGTCTCCTTGTAGATGTTTGCATGTCAGCTAAACATCCATTATCATCAGGGGAGATCAAGATCTCAATAATATAGAGAGGTAGGTGCCCAAGGTACTTTTCAGATTGCCCCAGATGCCCCTTTTCTAGAATGGTAGCTAAAGGCTGAGTCTACTTTAATGATATATCTACCAGCTCCATAAAGGTGATACTCTGTTTTGTTTCAGCTGGAACTGGTTGATCACATGCAGGCATCTGTGTTGAGTCCTACTACTCAATTAGAGACAAGTTATAAGCATATCACTAAAGTGTATGCACTTCTTGGGTGCTTATTCTGTTACTTTTTCACCTTTATATTCCTTGGCTCTCATTCTTACTTATGAGGATTTTATAGGGTTTCGATTTTTTGGATTATTGAATACAAAATTCTGCTGGTACTAAAGGCTTTACAGGGAGTGGTACTGCATTTGAGGCATTTATAAAAGGTTTCAGTGAGGAAAAAGGAAAACCTTCCTTTCAGAAGGAAATTGTATGGTTATCTCTAGCAGGATATATCCACCAAAAAAATATTTTTAGGGTGGCTTTGAGGAAATGTATATGTGAAATTAGCAAGCAACAAGCACAGTAGTGAATTAACACTGAGAAGATACATCAGCAGCAAATCTCTAATGTAGCTTGACATGAATGGTTTAAAATTAGCATATTTAGGACCCATGGAGACCCAATTTCTATGCTGCAATGCATTTGAGCTGTTTATGAACACATTCTGTATATGCAAGCTACCTGTTAATATACTTTGCTTTGAAAAATTTGCCTAGTGAAAAATCAGAGTGGTCTCAGCTGCTGTAGAAGTAAAAGGCTACGAAGGGTTAAGCCTAGCTGCATTTTTTTTTCTCATCAAGAGAATGGGGTTAAGGCAAGGAGGGAAGCTATAAATGTGTAAGATTTGGAATGTAGCACTCTATCTTAACAAGACACCTGTCTTTGATATTAAATTCAGTCTATTTTTTAGGGCTGGCAGGCAAAGCAAGTACTTTTGCTATCTTAAAAGCTGGATAAGAGGTCATGCGACTTTTGCTTTAATAAAAATAGCTTTTATTGCAAAAGCCAGTTTCCTTTGTCTGCTGTTTATACTGCTTAAACATAGTTTATGAAGCATTATAAAAAAAAGACCCAAATGTTGTCTTCCATTCAGTTTGAATTGCATAATCGTGAATCTTAACCTAGGCCATCTGAGAGACTGGCAATCTAAAACCTGAACCAGTCTGGGAGAAACTTCTCTGTTTTCAAATTATGAGGTCTTTTGTTCATTTCTATTTGTTCTTTGACATTTATAAAATTCCTTCTGCTTGGAAGTTTATTTTAAACTATTTAGTCTGTATTCCTATGCAGATGTTGTTGTTTTCACTCCTGTAGGGAGAATCCAGGGCTTCACTGTGAATTGCTTCTTTCGGGCTTTGGAGAGCTGAAGAAGTCAGTTCTGTGACCACATTACTACAATTTAAGCAAGCAACGTAGCACTAGATCCACAAAGGACATAGAAGGCAGCATTGCTGCGCTAAGGTGCCCATCAAGATCCAGATTCTTTGTTACATGTCTGTTACGTCTAAGTGTTAGTTAGAGATCCCCCCAAAAGCCCCACTCTAAGCAAAAAGATGCCTAAACTAGACAACAGGAAACATATGTGACAAAGTTTTATATGAATTTTGAGAACCAAGGTGTGCCCTTGGATTGAAGTTTTCCTGATTTCAGTTGAATACTCTGGCCACTAATTGTATGGTCATTTTTATGCTCTTCAACCCAACAAGCACAACACTTCTCCATGAAGAGAGACAGTTTAATCAGCAAGACTGACAGATATCTGTCCTATACTGCCCTCTGATCTGAAGGTTAAAACAAGTGATACATGAATACACATTTCCACTATGGGAAAAAATCTGGCTTTACCCACAGAGATGAAAGGATAAGGCTAACACAGCCACTGTCTCTCGTTTTGTGCAGGATTCTGTCTACCAGGACAGCTCTGACTATGCTTACTGAAGTGGGCTTGGGAAGTCACAGAAAAGAGGAAAGTCTACACTTTGAATCCTGATGCTACTTAGGTGTAGGGGAGATGTTCCACAAAGTCAAGATTAATGTTAGTGTATTCTTCTCAAAAAAAAAACAACAAACAAACCAAAAAACAAAACAAAAAAAAATAAGAAAGGAGGGAAGAGGGGATTTTTATTTTCATTTGTAAGTTTCCAGACAACTGTTCTGCTGGTTTTCTCCACAATTATGACTTCCACAGCAGCCAGTAGATTGTCAGCCAAGACATTTATTTCTTGAGGTAATTCCAGTACCTCCATTCATGGAAAAGGCAGATTATGAGAAATGTTTCATGCAATTTGACCTGATCAAAAAGAAATTAAGATTCTGACAGGGAGCTGGTGATAATGGGTTCCCCAATACGAATCAGGTGCTATGACTGTCCTTGTTCACCTCTGCAAACTCAACTCCAGGACAGACAAACATGTCTAGGGACATAGGGTTAATAAGTACCTGGAAGCAGACTGGCACCCATGTAAACGTGGAGGTTCTTTTTATTCTACTCAACCTAAGAGATGGGCTATAGCAATCAGGACTAATTGAAGAGTGAGAGTAGCATTTCAAGGGTATCTATTTTGGGTGCATTAAGGTAACACAGTTTGAAGTCAACAAACACATGATTAATTTAGGAAACGCTAGTGTTGTCAAAATAAAACCATCACCAATTTAAACAAAAACTTGAAATTTCTACATTTCCTACAGAAGAAATAGGAAATAACTTTGGAAATTGGTAAGAATTTTGGGTTGAATTCAAGGAATTCTGTGATTTATTCTCACCTATTGGTGAAAGTGTGGCTTTTTGTCAGTGCTGGAGAAGATTACAAGGTTTCTAGTAGTCAGAAAAACCCCATGGAGTCTCCAGGGCAGAGCTGAAAATCTAAAACTCAGGCCCCACATCTTATGATGGAGGTCACCAAGTGTCCAGGCTTCTTCCTTAGAGACAGGATGAAGTCCTTATTACAGTTAGAAATTTTAGGCTCTGGAAACAATGACATAGAGTCCAGAAATCCAGATCTATCTGTACAATAGATCTGTCTTGGATTCACAACCCAGGGAAGACCATGCTCTTGATTATCCTACAAAGCAGTGGTTTTTTTGGTGACAGGAAATTAGAAGAGTTTTTATTCAGAATTCATAATGAGATTTGGTGAAGTTGATTTTGTTTCGTACAATTTGAGATTATCTAATGAAATCCTGCTTATCCAAAACCTCCAGTTACACAACAGAATACAATATCATATCAGAGAATGTGATTTGTACATTATCTTTGCAAACTCCTCCTCCTGGATCAGTTGGTGTGTTTCTTCTCTGTTTTCTGTTGTAAGATGCTATGTGATTTTCTGTGCAGTGTTAAACACTGATCTCCTGATAGTACCATGCCTCAGACCCCATGATGAAGGAAGCAGTTCCTTTCCCCAGATATAAGTCTAAGACCACATGAGAGCACAGAGCTCTTGTTTAAGGGTATAAAATGCCTGGCCTAAATCTCATGTATGTCCCCTGGGAGGAAACCAAACTAGGGAACTCACCACTTTGTCTACAGATGCAAATAGATAAGAAGATATGTAGACTAGTTTACTTTTGTAACATATCTGGTGATAATAAATTTGCACCTGCAAAACAATTGATCAGAAAGGCTGCTGTAGTTCCACAGTAAGTATAGCAAGATAGTGTGCTTTGCAAGTACAAAAAATTATTCTAGAATCTGTCCATATATTGTGTTCTCCACCAGGCTTTTCTACCTCCTTTCAGTGCTTGGGTCTTACAAATCCTCTGTAGTTAGAATGTCAGTATCAGTCCCTTTGATGCCATTCTGAAAGAATCAGTATAAAAGGGATGAGCTTCCTCTTAGCCTTCCAAATGAGTACCTATGGCTCTCCTGATGAGGAAATGATGAACTCATTCAGATATATGTGCCAGGTAAGAGTCTCACTTGTATGTTATTCTGCACAGTATCCTTTAAATAAAATTATATGCAAATGCTTTCTTAAAGTGATTCCAAGAATATATATACCTCTTGGAATAGCAAGAAGTCAAACTGAGCCACACACTATGAAAATTGATGGAAACAAATCAGTTCCATCCCCTGCAAAGAAACTTGATCTTCATGTTCAGCTGATGTGATGAAGAATGGATAATCTGCTTTTATTCCTTAGCAATGACTCAGAAGGAGAAGTGGAAATATTTTACTTTTGATTTTAATACTTTTTGGTCTTTGTCTATACTAATACTCTCCTTGCTAGATCTTGAGCTGAGAAGTGATTACTAGAAGTTCCAACTCACAAACTTCAAAATCATAAGTCCTGACAGAAGGTTGTGAGGTCTTTCTGTCCTGAATGATGCATGATTTACAGTGCCCTATCTGGCTCTTAGAGAGAATAATGGGATCATTGCCATTTTCTCCAAAGCTGCAGTTGTCTTCCTAATCATGTTGTAGTTCAGATAAGAATTATTTAGACTGCAGTTGTAAATGTTTGGGTATTAAGAAGCTCTTAAAAAAAAAAAAAATTTTTTTTTTAAAGGATCAGGGAAGCAACGTGTAGAGAAATTATTTTTATAGCAGTAGAGTGAGAGATTCTTGCCAAAACATAGACTAGTTGTGCCAGACATGTTCATACAATAAAAGAGTTTGTAAGGTGAAGGAGTGGTGGTAAGGGTTTTCAAGCCTGTACCCAAGACACAAGAAGTAGGGAAAAGATAAGGTGCACTTAAGAAACCCATAACCTTCAGAGCTTACCTACCTAGAAATCTCCATACATTTCAGAAAACATTCTCTTGTTTTCTGGAGGTCTTGTAAGCATTTCTTTATTCCATAAGCATAGAGATACAAAGATTTTTCCAAATGACCATTCTAGCAGAACACATGACTGGCAATCTGGAATTGCTGTAAGGACTTTTTTTTTCCCTAATAGGCAAATTTCAGTTAATTCATAAACAAACTTTGATACTGCAGAATGGTAGGTCTTTGTTGTCGTTTTTGTTTGTGTTGGGATTTTTTTGTTCCGTTTTTCTCTTTTCCTTCTTTTCTCTTTTTTTCTTTTCTCTTTTTCTTTTCTTTTCTTTTCTTTTCTTTTCTTTTCTTTTCTTTTCTTTTCTTTTCTCTTTTCTTTTCTTTCTTTTCTTTTCTTTCATTGATAGCCATTTCTATTCTGCTTTCAAGCTTAATACATAATTTTAAATAACATGCTTTTAAAAGTCAGATTCAGAACACACATTGAGAGTTAATAAGGGAACAGCAGAGTATTCAAGGAATAAACAAAAGGTCTTAGGAGCCATTTTTTAGTATCTATATATTTATATGCTCTTACTTGTCATAAATTTTATCAACGATTCCAAATATCCTGTGAACTGTAGTTCTGGCAAATCATCTGGCTAGAAGATAAATTTGATTTAAGGTGGAAGCACTGAAGGTCATGTTAGATATGTAAGGTGGGCAGCTCCCTCATAGAAGTATTCAAATGTTAACATATGGACCTCAAACTCATTGGCATCTGATTCCCTAAGGAAATTTAAAACTTAATCAGAGCTAACTAATGCTATGCAGATAACAACAACAAAAAAGCTTGGCAAATCTCTACCTCTTCCCTTGTGAGGGAAAATAAGCATAAAATCAAAGTGAATTCCCTTCCTAGGATCCTTGTTTATTTTAAATGTGTTCCTTATTCCAGACTTCTATTTTACCAAAATCAACATGCTGACTACATTTTAGTGAAGCATAGATAGCAAACCTGAATACTCCTTGCAACATTATCAGAACAGCAGACTTCTCAAACTCTCGTACTGGCATTGGTCAAAACCCCTCAGCCAGACAATGTCAACAGCCTGATTTGTGGTAAAGGCGATGTTAAGAGCTCTAAATTGGCATTAAATGGAATCGGAATTGTTTGCTCCTTTGCATCTCATTGAACACACAGACTGTTTGGTTGTGTTTATACTGCTGAGTTGATTCAAGCTTTGAGGCTGAACAGTAGTGACTGGCCTGTATCCATACTCCCCAGGATCGACTCCTTCTACAACTGACTTCTCTTAGTGACAACTGAAGTCGACCGAGACAGAGCCAGGGGAGAGCACTAAGAATTAAACACTATGCCACTAGTGTAGATGTCAGAACTCATTACCTGGTCCTCTTTGGTTTAGCAGTGTAGAAATGCCTAAAGAAAAAATAATCCACTTTCTGTGAAAATTTAAAAACAATCAGAGTGGCAGTGATGATGAATCCATTAGATGTGTGAGTCTATAGGAGTATGTGTCACAGCCTAGGAAGAGGGCTCCTCCCTAGGATTCCCAGTAATGCTCTTGTCTGCAGAAACAAAGCAGGGACCTGCTTCTCAAGATCGAGGATTATGGATCACAAAGAACTCTGCTGCAGCTGCGTTTACAAGAACCATATATACCATAGACAGCTATATATATCCCTCCTGCATCTATGTGCACATGTATATATATATATGGAAAACAAAATTAATATGCATATAGATAGATCTACAGATAGATAAATTAAACAGAACTGGCACTGCTCTCCAGTTTGTATAAAACCAGTTTGTGTTACAGCTTTCAGTATAATTTTAAATTGCTGCTAAGAAATCTTCCCAACAATGGGGCCATTGATTTGAGTATGGTCCTTGTAAGATGTTGCCCTGGGCTGCTGTTGAGAAGCTGATTCACAGGCTGTCAGATACTCTTATTTGTTGAGTAACACTATGGGTGTCTTAGGACATCAGGCAATCTGAAATACTGGTTAGTCTGGGAGAAGCCAAATCCAACATGAGTCACACTCACACTGTCCATGCATTATAGGGGTGGGACACTGGCACACATCATCTCTTAGTCTCAGCCTAGTTCTTCCCAATCCAGAAGCAACTCATCTTGCTCTTGAGGGTGAACTAACATTTGGGAGAGAAGACGTGGGCACAAAATTCTAGCAGACATCAAGGCAGTAGAAATGTAATTCTTGTTTCCTAAATTTGAAATATCATTTTGCATATGTATTAAATCTTCCATCTAGACACTCAATTTAAACCTTTATAGCAGAGTTGGCAGGTTGGATTTGGAACATTATTTAGGTAACATTGAAAACTGCCTTGAATGATTGACTCTAGAGACAAGGAATGTGTAATATCAAAACTCCACTCCAGTTTAATATGGATCATGTTACTGAAATATATTGGTTTTCCTTACTAAGCTCACAATGTGATATATAAAATACAGCTAATTGCCCAATATTGATGGCCAGATTATCATTGCTGAAGTTAATCCATGTGCTTTCTAGGTTCTGTGCACCCAGTATACTGGTTGTACTGGATATATTGGGAATTAGAATGCAGATATTTCGAACTTCCTTGGTTTAGGTTTGGAAATACATTTTTTTTCATTTGTGAAATTACAACATTTCAGTTACTTTGATAAAGGAAAACTGACAGCAAGTGAGCTAAGTTGTATGTGCAGGGACATGATCCTTTTGGCCAGGATATGCTACGGGTGCATATGTGCATTGCTGATCACCAAGTTCTCTTAACAGTAGTTAACTTCAGTAATCTCAGCTTGAGATCTGTTTTTAAAAAACCCAGTATGCCAAAAGAAAAAGCGAAGATGTCAGGAGACCTCTTCTGAATCTTCCTACAATGGCATGCATATCATATATCCTTTATACAGTACTTATTTCTGAGCTTGTCTCTAAGCACTCTTTCAAGTCATCAGAGACGAGTAAGTAATTCTAGGAACTGATTCATCTGACCTATTTTAGATATATAGGGACAGATGAAACCTACCTTAAAGCTGTCTATTTCTCATGGCAGTTATTTCAGACGTAGTTTCTACACATCTACAGGAGTGACAGAAAACTTCTACTTCCATGCTGTATGATTATTTTTAACATTTTCTTCAAACTTTCTGAATAAATCCATACACAACAGTAGTAGGCCACCAAGCAGTATAGTTTTCACCTTATGTCCAGTGCCCCTATGGTGGCCAGGCAGTGAAGGAGGGGGGCACAGATCTCAGTGGGATGTGGATGACACAAGGTGGCCTGGGGAGTGGCTTGGGGTCCTCCTAATCACATGGCAAAAACAGCAACCGTGGATCTGGTGGGACATGGGCTCTGCTACAGCTGCAGATTTATGGCATGTTAAACCTTGGGCTGTTCAGCTGCCAAAGGAAACATGAGCAGCCACAGTAGTTATGTTCTTTATAGGAAATGAATAAGCACAAAAGGGCCATCCAATGCCCCACATGCTAATATGTAAGTACTGTCTTATTAAGGACAAAAGAGATCTAAGGAACAGGCAGAGATGTGAAATCCAGTACTCCTGCTTTTTAAATTTTGTTAATAACTCCATCTTCCTTAAACCTTCAGTTTTTCCACGGGAAAAAAAAAAAGTAAAAAAAAAAAAAGAAAAAGAAAAAACGTTTAGACTCCTTTGGTTTACTATATCTTTCATTTAATAGTACCAGAAGGATCTTAAAATGCTGTATTAATTATGGGCCAGATGTTGCATGCAGTGCCAAGTTAAATTGATAGGACTGCTCAGGGCTATAAGTGCTCTGCCACTAAGTTAGTGTTTGTAGTCAGCTCTCGGGGGAAGGGTTACATGGCTGGCAGCTACATACCACTGAAAGAGAATTTTGACCCAGGCAGACAGGGAAAATTCGTATGAATTTAGGAATTATGTTATTTATAAAGTTTTTTCTACATGATTTCTGGAAAGGACTTACACTTCGGTATTCAGGAACTGAAATAGGCATTACCATAGAATTCACCTTGATCTGCTTTAATGTGCTCTGTACCTTTACTGCTCTTTTTGGGTGCTGCTCAAATTCTGCATTTGTAATTGGTTTCTAAATCATACTTGAGATTTAAAAATCTTTCCAAAACTTTGAACCCTGTCCCTTTAAGTTTTGTAAAAGCTTGTAAAGCTGCCTTGGACTATTACATGTACAAAATATTATTAGCTTTAGTATGTTGAATACATTATTTCACCTTCTCTCTTTCCAAAATGGAAATAAATAAGAAATTCTTGTGATGATTTCATGGCAACATATTTATCTTAAATTTGGCTTTTTATCAATAATACAAAAGCCAAATGAAAGTATTCTGCAGAGACTAACACCACTTTTCTTCATAATCATCTAGTTTTTACATTCAAAAGAAACCTCTTGATCTATATTCCTAGCTCTGTGCAGCAAGCCACAAAACTCAAGCTACTTCTTGGTTCTCATTTTGTAGACGATATCAGTATAAAAATAAGTATGTAATGGCATTTTTAGCAACATATAATGATACATCTATATAATGTAGTATATATGCTATACTACTAATTACACATCTTTTATATAAGAATATTGTAAAACAGCTTTTATAATGTTTGTGCTGACAGTAGTGTAGATCCCAAACATTTCCTAGACCTGTGAGTAACAGAACCTGAGCTGCCAGGATGATGAGTTTTTGGATATCTGGATCCCCAAATGGCATCTGATCTGTGATACCCAATTTGTTCTAGAATCTAATTGTAGGTAACAAACATTCATTTGGATTTAGTGTCTCCTAATAATTAATAAATTGATTTTGTCCTGTACATAGTTTCATTTAAAAATCTTTGATATGATCAACAGGAAACTTGAAAAGTGCTTTTCTGGAGCAGCCTGTTGTGTAAATGCTGCAAGCCAAAAAGGTGACTTGCCAAGAGAGGTGAAAGACTATTAGTATTTGCTGCTCTTGTTAGAACTGAACTCAGGTGATAGGACAAAAAGAAAACAAACCCTGGAGGTGTTCTGCAGAGAAACGGTACTGACTTTTCTTTGTGCTCTTCTGGTGTTGGGTTGAAAGTATGGGTTTTTCTTATGTATGGGGTTTCTATTCCTCCATTAAGAGCATGTGCAGAACATCTTAGAACTGGTCTCAAAGTTTCTATTCGCAGAAGAAATGAAGAATGGAGATGAGCTACTCTCAAAAGCAATTTCAGCATAGTTGCCTGTACATTATTCAGGCAAAATTTGCCCTGATGATATTATCATCATTTGGGTTTCTATAAAACAGAACTATGCAATTATATTTGTACAGAACCTCTCAAATGATATGTATTCTCAGGAATATATGGCACAATATGTACCCACCCATGCACATGAATGCTACTATCTCAGGTTAATGGACTATCAGGTCTTCAGTCATAGGTCTAAGGCATTTGAAAACTCAGATATACATATTCCTGAGTATATGTACCCTTAAAGTACAATGCTCAGCCCTCAGGTATCTATGAACATTTATTAAATCCCATCTCAGTCTTCCCCAGACTAAAGAGCCCCAGGTCTCTCAGCCTTTCCTCATAAGACGTGTTCCAGTCCCTTAATCAGCCTTGTAGCCCTCCAATGGACTCTCGAGTAGATCCTTGTCTCTCTGGAGTTGGGGGGGTCCAGAACTGGGTGCAATATTCAAAGTGAAGTCTCACCAGGGCAGAGTAGAGGGGGAGCAGAACCTCCCTCGATCTGCTGGACACGCTCCTCCTAATGCACCCCAGGATACCATTGGCCTTCCTGGCCACCAGGGCACACTGCTGTCCCATGGAGAGCTTGTTGTCATCAGGACTCCCAGGTCCTTCTCCATGGGGCTGCTCTCCAGCAGAGAACCTCCCAACCTGTACTGGTGTAATTTATTATTCCTTCCCAGATGCAGGTTTCTGCACTTCTCCTTGTTAAACCTCATTAAGTTCTTCTGTGCCCAGCTCTCCAGCCTGTCCAAGTCTCACTGAATGGCCGCACAGCACTCAGGTGGATCAGCCAAACCTCCCAGCTTTGTGTCATCAGTGAACTTGCTGAGCAGACACTGTGTTCCATCATCAATGTCATTGAGAAAGATCTTGAACAAGACTGGACACAGCACTGATTCCTGGAGTCTCCACTAGTTACATCTCTCCAGCTGGACCACTACTGACCACCATTCTTTGGACTCTATTGTCCAACCAGTTCTTAATCCATTTTACTATCTGCTCTTCTATCCCACACTTCCTGAGCTTGTTCACAAGGATGTTATGGGAGACGGTGTCAAAAGCTTTGCTAAGGTCAAGATAGACTACATCCACTGGTCTCCCTGCATCTATCCATTCAGATACAACATATACCTTGTTGTTTGGGGTCACCTGTCCTGTCCACTCCTCTTTCTGCACCCTAAGTTCTAGCAGTGGCCTTGGTATCCTTGGTAGTAACTCTAAACATAAGGTGTTATCACTGCTAGAAGCAGACACTCAAAACATGCTATTAAATTGAGAAAGTGTAGTTAGTTAGAAAATCTGAGCTGAAAAGTAAAATCACTAACAGAATTTGTTTGGTTCTCACTCAAACCAGGATAGTAGTAAAGACTGAAGCAAAGGGCTGCCACCTCATTCAGCAGTGGGCCCACATTCCCCTATTCTTCCTCTTACCACTGATATATTTGAAGAAGCCCTTTTTCTTCTTCACTTCCCTTTCCAGTTTAAGTTCTAAGAGGGCTTTGGACTTCCTTGTTGCCTTCCTACACGCTCTGACAGCTTCTCTATAATTCTTCCAAGTGACAAGTCCCTTTTTCCATGAGATGTACTTTTCTGTCTTCCTTGAAGAAGCTCCCTGCTCATCCATGCAAGTCTCCTAGCACATCTACTCAATTTTTTACTCAATGGAACACACCTATCTTGGGCCTGGAAGAAGTGGTATTTAAAAATTAACCAACTGTCTTGGGCTCCTCTGGAGTTCAAAGTTAGCCCTGTGGAAGTCCAGGGGTTGTAATCCTACTTATTGTCCTGCTTCCACCTTCTATAATACTAAACTCTACCATATCATGATCACATGATATGCCTGACATGTTTCTGCTGCCCTGTCACCTCACCTACTCTCAGCTGTTTAATATATGTAAACTGGCCATGGAATTTGGGTTTGAGCAGCCTCTCATCTGACACGTGCATCAGCTTCTGGGAGAACATAGCTCAAGGGAGTAACACAATATTTGACGGGACTGTGAATAATAGGCTTATTGGACTGGGTGCTTATTTATACCAGCAACAGTACAAAAGCCGGTGCAGGTGGAACTGGGAAATCACATGCCTTGATAATGATAAACTGTCCATGTTTCACAGGAGTATGAAAAAGTGGTGATGACAGCTGGGTGGCACTTAATTACTTTGAAGTCAGATGCCTCCTGTATTCCAGATACACTGGCCTTTAATCTCCTAAGAGCCATGCTGGATTTTGCTGTGCTCTGTTTGACTTCCATCTCTTGCCATGGCACTCCGAGACAGCCTCCTGCTGAGGTAGCAGAATTGGTCTGCAGGCTTCAGAGCTCCATTGTCAACACATGCAGCTGGACCAGACTAATTTCTAGCATGGTGAGACCGGAAAAGTACCACCATTTTCTTTTTACTGGTGGTCAGGCCAAATTGCCTGGCAGCGTTATTGAATCATTAATTTATGTATTGCATCTTCTTCTGCATGCACAATCACTACTTGACTGTCAGCAAAAAGTAGGTTCCAGGCCATGTCTTTATGACCTTTCATTTAGCACAGAGGCTTTGGGGGCAGGAGGGAATGTAGAGCTTGGTATATTATTGTTACTTCACCTACTAATGGTTCTTCTGCACTGTAAGGACATTCTTTTGGTGATTATGTATGATTTGCAAATAATAAGCTATCTTAGAGTGACTCAACTGTGAACAAACAAATATGTGAAAAGGCATTTTAAGCTGTGTCTCCACAAACCTTTATATGTAATAAGCTTGAGTGTGATGTTTGATCCAGTAATCATTCTGAGACTTATTAAGGGCAGAAATATAAACCTTAGTAAGTGCAGACTGAGACTACTCTATATTTGAGCAGTTATTTTCCTGAGAACTTTCTGACCTAAGAGTGTGACAGAAGCTTTCTTTTTTAAGTAACTTTATGAATGTTTGCTGGAATGGCAAATCAAAAGAACTAGATACAATAGCCTCTTCGTATAAATCTCTGTTAATGAGATCAGGACTAGAAACCTCATTGTTCAACTCACATTCTGTCTGAATGCAATCTGCTGCTCAAATTATAAATCAAGGGCAAGACACTGTACCATTGTGTAACCCTACACCCTGGCTCTGGAATGTTTCCTAGTCACAAGAGGATTGTCATCATTTCATTTATGAGACAACTATCAAACAGACTTGGGCCATATTTGGTCCACAATGCCTCCCCTCAATGAAGACAAATCCTCCCCTTGCAGCAGGGTATTTTTGTAGCAACATCAGGGAACATGCATTATAGTGTGTCACATCCTGAAAGCTAAAAGCAAAAGAAAAATGTTATTAGGTCTATCACTCAGAAGTGGTGCTAATTACTAAGGGTTAAGAATTTATTTATATATGCCCTAACTATCTCCATCCCTCTAGAAAATAAACATGAGTGTGTAATAAGATTATTGAACTGGAACTTTTAGTTGTGTCTGCAAAGGCATATTGTGTGTGCAAACCCTCTGCCATCCCACAAGACCTTACAGCATATTCTGCTTCAGAAAGAAGATCCCTTCTGATTATCTCAGACAGTCAGAGGGAGGGACTTTATCACAGGATGTGGATGGTGCCTCAATTTTGAGAGGTCTGAAGGACATAATTTCTTTCATGTTTTCTAATAATTCAAGAAAAAGGCAAAAGACTTACTATATTTATTACTGGTTTAGGAGCTAAGAAATCCCAGGCTCACTCTTCAACTCCACCAAATGTAGGCCGTTAGACACTTAACTGAAATTTTCTGGTCAAGTCACCATTCTTTTCTGGTAGGACACAGTCTACAGGAAGGATCTCCAAGAAGGAAGAGGTTCACCCTTAGCAATCTGTGATCTGTCTCCCTTGTTCTGTCTGCTGTTAAGAGCACTATCATTAAAGGTATGTGTAAATACTCATCCTCCCATATCCCTGCTAGCTGAAACCTCCTGATGCTGCTCTCAGCTGCTGAGAAGGTCTGTGTTGGTACTGCTACAGCAGCTGTGCAAAGCAGCACCATTTATCTGTTCTCCAAAGGGAGATGGTGGGTTTGGGCTGACTAGAAAACACAGAGATTGGTGTTGCAACAGGAGAAACTAAGAAAGTAATTGCAGCAAGCCAACCATATGACCTCTGAAGGTCATACTCTCCAGTGCCAACCCCTTTGCCTGCTGCTGAGGACAGAGTTTAGACCTCTTGAATAGATCATGCAAGTAGCTTTGCTTTTCATTAGATGGCCAAAGTGAGAAATCAGAAGGGGAAATAGTTTCCACTGGCAAGAAATTAACAAAATAATTAAATGGACACAAAATGAAACATTTCACATAGCTTTCAACTAGTCTGATTAAGCTAAATTTAGTCTAAAAACCTTACCTTGAAGAAAAAGTCAGACTTAAATATAAACAAAAATATTTCAACTTTAGTGATATTTTTCTTTGGCCAAAACTCTGCTGAATACAAAGCATTTCAGGAGTATTTCCTTCTTTAGAAATAAATGCTTTCATTTATTTCAGTTTGCTTAATGTCACAGTTCTTCAGTGACCATCAAATAGCAGAGAATGGTCCATTCTATTGGCGTTTTTACCTAACTACATGATAGAAAAACCTTAAACAGATACAGCATCATTTAGAGTCTCATCCCACCATGAATAGGGAAGATTAAATATGAATAGTCATTGCTGAAAAGGCAATGAAAGGCATAGAAAAGTGGGTTTTGGGACTTTTCTTTTTTTTCCTCCCTTTCCTCCCATGACACCAAATTGTCCAGGAACAGCGTCTGGAAGAGGAAGGTCTCTGGCATCTCCCAGTCTCCCTCTTCTCTCCCATTACCACTGGTAATCTTGCCACCAAGTCCTAATCAAACAGCATAGGCAAGGACCCTGCTGCCTGATGCCCTTGGCTGGCAGAAAGCTCCAGAAGAGGATGCGGAATCAGGATCTTCTTCAGAAACCACAGTTTGCTGTGGCAGTTCCAGCTGAAGCCCAGTCAGTTCCTGTCTCCTTTCCTGTCCCTGCCAGCACTGAGGATATGGCATAGTCCCCATGTGGCTGCAGCTTCACCCATCCTTCACATCCACAGCACCTTCACACGTGCCCCAGCTACCTTCAGTGCCACCAGCAGGCAGGGGCCTTTTCTTTCCTTGATCAAGAGGCCTCAGGTCCATCACCTGCTACCGCCCTAAAACCTACCTGCAGGTGCTGGAGCAGGTGGTGACTGTTAGCATGTGGTGTCCTCCCAGATGCAGAGTTGATAATAATCTTTCTGGCATTGGAGGAAAAAGGAATCTATAGGAAATAGAGGAGAAGGTGGACCTTGGCAGGGGTGTTTTCACACCCTGAAAACTCCTGAAGAGGTATAAAGATTGTGTTAACATCAGCCCCTTTCTTTTAACCCCAGACTTCTGGCCATCTCCAGGATGCCCCGGGGGGTTGCTTGTCAGTGACACCGTCATCTGGCTCTGTTCCACTGCCATTTGCAACCCATTTGGGACATTTTCCCTCACTGCTGCCTTGTATCAGCTGATGGGCTGAAGACAATACTGTCTACACTACTACTGCACCTTCTCCTGAGTAAAGCTGGAATGTGTTTAGTGTTACCCTATACTGTCAGGGAAGAGCTGTGCAGCTGCCATCTTGTGCCGAAATCTTGCCTTTGTTTGACCCTTACCATTTGCTTGCAGGTCTTGGATTTGTACAGTGTTCATTACAATCAAGTTTTCCTGGGCATTGCAGTAGTATAAGTAAAATATTATGCCACGGGTAAATTTCCCTTATAAATCTATGATTTATGGATGGGCCAATTTACTCTGTGTTGCAGCTAAAGTAGCAGATCAGACTAAGAAAGAAGCTGAGTGTAAAGCAGCAAATGTCTTTCCCAGAAAAACACGCTTGCTTTCTGTGGAAAGTGAAAGTTTAAGCGTGTCAATTGAAAACTAATATTGTGCTCTGGCTCTCCTGTATGACTTCATGTGACCTTTTGGTCTTTAGACTTTTGCTTATAGCATATTTTGTCACATGAGGAAAGACATGTATTGAGGACACATAGTTATCTTTTGGGACCATTTGCATTCTCTGTAAAAGCACTGAGGTGTATTTGCACCTGAAACCATTCCTGCAAGTGTCCAGTCAAGTTGAAAATAAGGCACATAGGTGCATATTTAAAGAAGCTTTGTGGGTGCTTTGTATTTAAGCTTGTGGTGGAAACTATAACATTAACCATTTAATTTTTATACTAAAATTTTATTGTAGAAAGAATATGGACGGGTTTCTTTAAAAAACATCAAATACAATAGTATGCAGAGTGAATAGTTTTTGAAAGAAATTGAAGGTACACAAATTTTAGTATGTTTATGTCTAAACCAAGCTTGTTCATTTTAACAGTTACTTTTCTTCATACTTGAAAAATAATTTATTTATGCTTCAAATTTTATGTGATTAATAGAAAAGCCTGGAAACATCACTCTGAAGAATAACTACCAACTATTAGGAACAAAAGACAATGTTGACTCTTCTCAAGTGCTCAGAATCCAGCAGCTGCCTCTGGGTCTGTTCTCCTAGTGCACATTCCTGATGACCAAGAGCTGTGCTGTTTAGACACCTAAACACAAACTATACATCAGTATTGACAAAAGAGGCAAAATGATCTAGGAAACAAGGTAATTATCTTTGAGTCAAAGCTTGTAACCCTAAATCAAAAAACTACCTTGAAAATATATTCCTATAAATAGTTCTAGAATCATTCTATGATTCTATGACATGCAAATGCAGGCACCTGTTTTTGGAATAAAAATCAATTTGTGTGATTGAGTAATGTGACTCATAGGCTCTGCTTGTGCCACCTAAACCGATTAACAGGAGACTTATATCTGGTGAAACTTGGTTTTTGATGCATGGCCTCTGGTATTTGTATTATTTGCTTTCTCCTCTCTTAATCTCTGTGGGGAAACTTTCTTTTGCTATTTAAATATTAAATCCTTGCCATAGTGGAATGTCACAGGGTACTTCATACAGAGATGTAAGGGCTCAGTATTTTCAGTGCAAACAAATTCTGAGTGACAACTCAGAAGGCCTTTGTTCATTTGATCAGAGGATACATGCATGTCCTTTGCTGGGAATTTTACATATACCTGAGCACCAAAGACCCAATACATACTGACACACATCAGAATCCTTCAGGCATGTGGACTGTAGCTGTGGTTTCCCTTTTCTGGAAGCAGTGTCAGGACAGGTGGCAACGGTGACCATAAGATGCCAGGTTTATACAATTTTTATTTCAATACTGTTTATCTTTGTCAACGGGTAGCAATTCCGTTTAGGAGAGAACCCAAACCTTTCTCCTTTTTTTTCCCTCTCTCTGTGCCTGTGGGGGTGGGGCCAGGCCAGCCGGGCAGGGGAGAAAATGGTGCGGGGGAAGAGGGGGGTCGACAAACAAGCCTGAAGGCATGCGGACAGAAGCGGAAGAGGGGTGTGTGTGGTTTTGGGACGGAGCGCTCTCGTGGCGGCGACGGCACGGCGGAGCGGCGTGGAGACGGCTCTTCTCGGGAGTCCTGGCCCTGCTTTTGTCAACGGACGGAGTTTTC
>JAOEGS010011970.1:0-16221 GCA_025447755.1 Corythornis vintsioides | reverse complement strand
CTTTCCAGGGATGGAGGTGAGGCTGACGGGCCTGTAGTTACCCAGGTCCTCCTTTTTGCCCTTTTTAAAGATTGGGAAATATGTCTCCATAGCTTAATTGAACTTTTTACAACTTTTAAAAAATAGACCTTAAGACATTAAGAATTTGGAAACCTTTACAATATGTTAAATATGTTATAGGGCGAGTGTAGGGAGGATGGAACCAGAGTCTTCTCAATGTCATCCAATGACAGGACAAGAGGCAATGGGAGCAAGTTGGAGCACAAGAGGTTTAGGGTAGACATAAGGAAAAACTTTTTCTCAGTGATGGTACCAGAGCTCTGGAACAGGCTGCCCAGGGAGGCTGTGGAGTCTCCTTCTCTTGGAGACATTCAAGACCTGCCCGGATGCGTTCCTGGTGACTTGGTCTAGGTGATCCTGCTCAGGCAGGGGGGTTGGACTAGATGATCTTTCTAGGTCCCTTCCAATCCCTAACATTCTGTGATTCTGTGATTCTACGATTCTTTTAAAATTCATGTACATCCAATTTGGTCTGTAGTCATATTTGTCTTGAAAATGTAATATAGTATTAATTCATTCCTTTACAAGGGGATCTTCAATGATTTTTATACATTCTGTTTCTGAGGGAGAGCAAATTTTAAAGACAATAGATTTTTTTTTACAGTAGTGTAAGAAGAGACATAAATACAAAAAGAACTCAACAACCTTTTAAGAGTTATTAATAGCTGCCCCAAAATTTCCAGTTAAAGGGATTACAAGACATTTTTAAAGCTTTATAACTCAGAACTGGTGAGTTATGAAGAACCTTCACCTTTAAGAACCTTCTTAAAACACTTTTCTGTATCAAAACTTATGTTGCTGTACTGATTTGATATTAATTTATTTGCTTCCCAAGAAAATTTTGCAGAAGTTTTGTAATAAAGTCTGAGAACACAGAAATGCCACTTTTATGACCCACACAAACTATGGTTCCCAGATCAAAACGAAAAGGAACAACCCTGAACTAACATTTTCTGCATCAGACCAGAAGAATCTATGCTGCATAGCATGTTTTCAGTTTCAATCTCAGTGCTTAGTAAGGGATTGTGTGAGATGCAGAAAAAACGTGTAATTTTCTGTATCAAGGAAGGCAATTCATTAGCATTAGAATAAACAATGCTTTAGTTCATATTAATAACATACACAAGCCTCTATACACAAGCCTGTACCGAAATAATGTAATTATTTTGCCTTATTACCATGCCCCAAATATTCTCCTTGTCTTCCTTCACCCACCCCATACGGCTCCCACCTATTTGTCAGTTGGGGAAAAACCAGCATGTTATGTGGCAGGTTCCAAGATATTAATGTGCTATCTTATTCATACTAACTGGCTTATGACCTGCCAATAGGTCAATGCAGACTCAACTTGTAAACTTTTTTCATGCTGGGGTCACCTGTTTGAATAATTTCTTCCTTGCTCAGTTGACAATTTAAAACCTGTAGAAATATAATTATCTTTGAGATTCTTAGCACTTGCTCAAATTTGTTTGCTAGGGGAACACAAAATGTAAAAGAATATGAATGTATAAATTTAATTTCCTTAGGAAATCAGGTTATAAAATTGAAAATCAGGAAAAGAACACACTATAATTATTACAGGACAATGAATTTCTAAAATTAAACATATATAATATGTGGTGACACCAATGTTACACTGTAAGAAATGTTAAGTTGTTTTAAGAGGTCCAGAGAGAAAAATGTGAGTGAAATGAGACAAAGAAACAGGAACCCTGAGACAAAGTTCAGAAACATCTACATTTTTTTTTGCCATAATTTCAACTTATATTTATCAGGCAGGTTTTTTGTCTGCTTCTATGGCTTCAGTTCTCTTACATTAAGACAATCCAGTGTAGTAGCTGCAGAACTATATTCATGTCGAATGACAGCTAGTATGAGTATTTAGCTCTAAGATATGAAATATTTTCTCAATTGCCCAGTTTATTGCCTGCAGACATGCATTAATAGCAGTAGATTTGTAATTAAACTGAATATTCATGTCACAGTGAAGAACACACCGAAGATCTCACAAAGGAGACCCCATTTAGACAGAATTTATCTCTATTCTGAACACCTGCACCATTTATATCATGCAGAAAATAATTATAATAATAGTAATAAAAGCAGCAAGAACAAAAATAAAACCTTGAACGGAAATGTTAAGAGAAATTAGGAAGAGGATAATTAGGAAGGAGAGTGAAATAGAGCTGATACATAAGCAACTCAAGAAACATTCTGTGATAAGTAACAGTACCTTAGAAAAAGTGTTTAGGTAGAATGAATAGTACACAATTCAAATTGTATGCAATTTAAAATGAAATCACAGGTGAAGCTGCTATCAGGATGTTCAAGATACATACAAGGATGAAAAATTTAAAGGAACAAAAGCTAGAAAGAATCATGGGATGAACCGGAAAAAAATCTGGATGAAAATAAGAAATCATCTAGACAGAATATTTTATAATGCATAGAACAGAAGATGGTTTGACAACCACAGCACTATGAGTCAGGCTCTAACAGAACAGGGACTAGGTTAGCCCTGACTATTCCCAGAATTCTGCTCAGAGGAAGAGGTTTGTTTCATCTTTGCTGCTGTTATAACAAATGAACACAAGCAACTGAAGAGTTTCATGATGTTTCATTGGAACAGTTCACAGAAATGCTTTCTTTTCCCTAAGATAAAGGGCCTACAATTTCTCATTGAGTAATTGCATGTCGTTTATTGAATGCACGAAGCAATTTACTTCCTTTAATCATCAGAGTAAACAGAAATGCTTACCTGAAGTTGGTTATGTTTCTTCTGGGCCCTGGTCTCAAAACTGATCCTTTGATTTGTTCAAGAGCTTCTTCTAACTGGAAAGCTGCTTTTGCCTGGACTAGAAAGATTAGAGTAAAAAACACAATGGAAAAAAAAATAATTCAAAATTGGAATAATTTACCATAAACGGCTTTGCTAAGTTTCTTAGGTTTGGAAGCCTAAATCCAGACTGTTGAAATAAACTGAGTAGTTTAGCATCATTAGATAACATGCTGGAGCATCTCTAGTTCCTCTGGAACAAAGCCCCAGTCTGTTCACAGTAACACAAATGCTGTGTTACTGCTATTTATTTTAGACTATACTGTTGAGATAGTAGGAGGTTAAAAAATCCAGCATTAACTTTGTCTTTACATCATGGTTATTCTGCTCATGCACTAAGCCAAAGTTATGGTTTGTAGATATTTTATAGAGGCCAAATTGTAACTTAATAATCAAATTAGGGGAGAAAGAAAGAGCTCAGACAAAGCACAGTGTGTCACCTCTTTCCTGTAAGTAAAACTAGGGTAGAAAGTAGTAGAGGCAGAATAGCTACAAAGGAAAACCAAGAAAAAAAAATGGTGATTGCTACACAAATCTGGGCTGTCAGTACAGCTATGAAGAACCCCTAGACCAGTACTGTTCTATTTTGTAATTTTAATCTGACATTTGATCTTGAAGTCAGAGACATTACCTCACAGTTGGCGCAATTGCAGTTGGGAGAGTAAATCTGTTAAAGAATACCTAAGTAATATACCATATCTTAAGAGTTTCAACACTGGAAAGTTAACTGGAAATCAGACTTGGCTGATGCTATTAAAAAGTCCTGCCAATCTGCACTGATTCCAAGAAAGCAGGAACTGAGCTGAAGTGATCGTTACTTCCCAGCAGCAAGAGAACAGCTTAAAAGCTGACTAATTCAGCAAAGGTTATGTAATACATTAACATATGCTAGGACTGTTTAAACTTCATGATAAACAAAATGCACATTCTTGAATATTTAATATTCAAGGGTTCAAGTAATGGATTAATTTGCTATCCTAGTAACTTTCTGTGGTCTTGTAACACCTCACACCCAGCTAGGAAAGCATAGTATTGTAAGCAATAATCAAAAAGCAGTTTAAAAAGTGAGGAAAAGCCAGGAAGCCATAATATCCCAAAGAGGTGATGTGCTTACTGTGACAAGAATATAGTGATATATTTTACAATTTTTAGGAAAAAAAAAAAAAAAAAAGAAGTTGCTTTTTTAATTCCCTCTCCCCAATTTTGTCATATGTGTCAGATTGGAGCTTCTTGTCAATTAAGTTTTGCTTTTATAAATAAAATTGAGTTAATTGTTGCTTACCTCAATTATATTCTATTAATAGAAAAACACTTCTACTGTGAATAATGGTTATATTTTAACTTACAAACCTATTTGCTTGTTCTGAGAAAAAGGCAGATGAGCACGCTGGAACTTATCAGTTGCTTCCTGAAATTTAATTTTCCTCTTCTGCAGAACTTGTTCCCTATATCTGTGTTCTTTTTCTTCTTCTTGCTTCCATCTCTCTTCAAAGGCTCTGTATTTGAGAAGCAAAAGTAGACAGTCCCTATGTTTTCTAATTACATTTACCAAAATCCTAGTAACTTACTTGCTTATCAGTTTGCAATTTAATGCAGAAGTTTGCTTGTCCCTACATTAAATGAGATAAGCTTCAGCACAGTTGGATGTTGTTGATACTCTGTCTGAATGTAAGCGGGACAGTGGGTTGTGAAGAAGAGACACACCATAATATTTTTATTTTTTAGCCTCAACCAGAGATTTGATTCTTTCTTAAATGTGAGTTAACATACATACTCAATCAGCTCTTATCAACAATGTGACCTGCACCACAGTCTTTACATTAGCATGTGAATGTATCACAGTGGGAGGATGGATAGGAATGTGACCTGCAAAACCTCTGTGTGTGCACCCTTCATGAGCTGTTGGGGAAATAGTAATATTTTATTATAAGTTACTGTTCAGAAGTAATGCAAAGGAACTGCAGCTTTTACCTATAAATATGTGAGTTAGTATCAAATTCTAGCTGTTGAGAAGCTTCCTGAAGGACAATCATATTAGTAGCACAAAATGGGATAAAACAATAATGTGAAACTATGATTGACAGATTATCAGTTGTTAATATAAAATATATTAAATATGTCTGTCTACGGGTTGGAAAGCAGAGCAGGCTTTAACTGAAAACAACCATCATCATAAAGCATTCCTTTGGTAGGCAGAAGCTTGATGAAGCTATGAGGAATTCTTATTCCTGATGAAAAGATCATCAACTTTTACTGACAAACTCCTTGAGTGAAAACTACACAGTAACTTTAATGGCACAGTGCCTATGTAGACAAGTCGTATTTAAATAATGGTTTTAAACTACAAGAGGGTAGATTTAGACTAGATTTTTTTTTTAGAAGAAATTAATTTTTTATGAGAGTGGTGAAACAACAGGGCAGGTTGCCCAGAGAGGTAGAAGATGCCTCATCCCTGAAAACTTTCTATTCTAAATACAGTAATATGTAAATACAGTAATATAGTAAAATTAATACTATTCAAGTTAAACTTCTAAAGACTGCCGTGCAAAGATGACTGCAACTGGGAGCCTCCCATCTTTAAAGTTCTCTGTGTATTAAAAATGTGATTTGACAGGTCAATATACCATTAAGTAGGGTCCCATTCCTAGCCAGCATTAGAGGATAGAAAGGTAATCATATTTAGCCATATGTTCTTTGTTTCTCTCATCACAATAAGATGTCTTCCCATTACTTTAATCAGTTGCAGTTGTTTCACAGATCTTCCTGCTTAATGGAGCAAAGCTGCTACTTAACAGAGCTACTCCTTAACACAAGCTGTTTTAATTATTCTTCCTTCTGCTTTTTAGGGAAAAAGTTCAAACTGAAGTATTCAACTTGACCCTCTCTAATATTCCTTCAAAGTGCTGACTGATCACCTCTGAAAACAGGAAAATAATTAGAACTGTGTACTTTTTATTTTAGAGAATCTGAAGTTTGTAATTGCACAATAATAAAAAAACAGGACAACTGCAAACTAAATCCCAAGAGCACACTTTTACAGGAATATCCACTTTAATCCACTCAGAAGCCAAATCATAGCAGAGAGATATATAGGAAACTTCCACTATTTTGAAAATTCATTTAAGTATGGTTGCCAAAACATATTGAAACTAATGACTGAGAATTCCCACTTTTATGGACAAATTATTACATTTCATTAGTCAAAACTGAAGACAAAATAGATTTCCTCACAACTGTCTTGGATCACAAGACCTGCAGAGACTACATCCTATTATGTATACAGATGGTAGTTTATTTTAACAGCCTCTTTACTGCAAATGACACAATAGTAACACTTAGAAAAATTCAGGAGAATTTCTACAATTGAAGATAACTTCTAGCTACTCCACAGCTTCAAATGACAGATAAGACAGAAGATTGACTTACACAAGGATAAACAATTTAATTAAAATATGATCTGCAAGTTTCATTTGCAGAGTTCAGCTTGTCAGAAAGTAGGAATGGCTTCACTTGACCTGAGGTGAAGCCAGATAAGCAACTATGCAAAACCAGAAAAAATCTCCAGAGAACTCTATCCACTTTAAATGTCTTCTTTCAATTTGGTTAAATTTTCAAAGAAACTTTAATTATTCCTACAATCCAGAAGTTAGAACTAAAGAAGTAGAACTGGAATTCATTGCCAACTTTCAGTATTTCTGTATTTCAAACACATTAAAATCTGCTACAGAAACATGCAATATTTTACATATTTTATCCTGACTAAAGAAATAGGAAAGTCAGAACAGAGGAAACAAACTTGGTTATCCTGGTAAATGCTTTATAAACACATTCTCCTTGATCCCCTTAATATTTCTAAAAGCTGCTCAAGAAGGCCTTTAGTTGAACTGTAGTTAAATTCAGACATGTGGGAAATTCTACAACTTTGCACCTGGAGTAATTCCAGCATATAACTCCAAAAAGGAAAGAGTAAATTCTGAGAGAGTCTTTATGTATTTATTTTTTAAACTATTTTGGAGTACAACTTAGCTGCACTCTTCCACATTCCTACTAACTGGCACAGAAACCTCGCTGTTGTTCCATATAGGCAGAAATGGGCAAGTCCAAATGCTGATGCAAGAGGACTTTTTCACCACAGCTCATCATGATCTTTATTTGGTTTGGATTAAGACATGAGGAAGAAAAATGATCTTATTTTAAATGTAAGGAAATGCATTAAAGGTATTCAGTGAAGCCTGCATCATTAACTTCTTGACCTCATAGAATGTAAATTGCAACACCCAGGTGTATTATATAAAATAAATAATTGTATAAATGCAGATTGACATCTTACAGAAAAACAGTTAAAGCAACTGTTTGTTCATCCACTCTCTTTAAGCCACCAGTTTAGGTTCATATCACAGATATAACACTGACAAAAGAGTATGGTTTTAAGATGGAGAGTTAGCAGAAGAATTTCCTGACTGGTGTTTTTTTAACCCAGTTTTTCTATCTACTATAAACAACCCAGCAGTGCAGCAATTTTTGCAATGGCTGCCAGAATGTTTATAGTAAATTTGGAATACAAAACTTAAAATATTTAACATTTTCACAGATGTGGAAAGCATTTTTATTCTTAATTTTTAAAAAACGTATGACTAGACAGTGGAACTATTTCCTGGTTAATTTTATTAAATTATCTTCACAGTGAAGTGATAAATGCTACCTTCCCAGCAGGGCTAAATGCTTACTACTGCCTTGGATTAAAATTAAAAAAGAAATATATAAAGTTCATATGGACTGCTATGAAATGAACCTTTTGGTAGTGAGTTGATATTATTAATCCATAGCCGTATCATATTACCAAACCAGTATGCAGTAATTTTAAATTTGAGGTAGGAGGGTCTATTTGTATACTTAATGACTAAACAAGATGAAGAAAAGGCTGGAATGGGGTGTTACACTCAAAATCCCCTTCATGAGCAAACAAGAAACATACTTTATGCTCTTAAAATTTTATCTGTGGATATCGCCCAAAAATAATTTTTTTTCTTTAAGTGAGGTACTTACCAGGAACACATATTAACTCTGTTCCCTCATCTTCTTTTATTATTGTATGCTGAATACAAAAAGACAGCCCCAAATTACTCTAAGGGCTTCTGAAAGACCAACCCCTTACAATGCCTTAAGGGCTCATAGAAGGCCCAAAAGGTCACAGGAGGGCTTCCTGAAAAATACACCAGTTGTTACACTCCCAGTTTTGTTTATAGGCAAAAAGTAAGCACACATTGTATAAAGCCAAGAATTTTTTTGTTAGCATAATTCAAATCTTAAAGAGTCTAATCATTATTAATCCAAACACAATTGTTAAAAAAAAAAAAAAGTTAGAATTCTTGTATCCAGAGAAAGTCTCAATAATAGTGATAAAACAGCCTGAGCTGTTATTCACACACTGAATTTCTACCACATTTCCTGATGCTCCCGCTTCCATTGCTCTTCTGCATTCCAAGACTGGTAGTTTCATTCTGCTGATGCTGGCGTGTTATGGTGAGCTATCAGGATCTGGACTCCCTTCACCAGGAACATCAGGATGTTTATGTTAATACTTTCTTCTTCCTCACCTCAGGCTCCACTTAGAGTCATTTTTTTATATTTGCTAACATGCTTTTATACCTTTGCTCTTTATTCATCAATCTGCAGCTCCACAGTACCTCCAAATATTCCATGCATAGTGACTTTACACATATTAAATACTATTTTTTTTGCTCTCTTTGCCAGTTTTGTCAGATCTAGATCTGCATTTCTTTAACGGACTGTCAGTGAGTTGTTTATAGCTGTGGAGTCTCCAGTGACAAGCCCATGTGCCATCTCTTATCATCCCCTGCCTGTACTTCTCTATACTGCATCCTGCACTTTCAGTTCTCAAGACCTCTGCTATTGTACCAGGCCTTCATTTCCCTACACTAGACCATTATGTTAGAGTCATAAATATCTTGTTCTCTACATAGAATAACTGCTTGTTACTCCTATCTATATAAAAACTACAGTCATACCATAAAAAGACAAAGGCAAAATAAATTAGCCACAGACACCTGGTCAATTGGAGAAAATGCTGTTACAGCTAAACCAAGCAAAACAAAGCTGCAGGCAGGTCAAGAAAAGTTCAGAGACAGCAAGCCAGGAGAGCATCTGTCCCGAGGCCTTGCAAATTCAGCACAGTCCTGTGGCTACTTACCAGGAATGGCAATGCTGCATTTCAGGTCTACATGGTTACAGTGATCACTACTTTTCACAGTTTCATTCTAATGTAGAAAGCAATGCAAAATTATTAACACTTTGCTGTCTCTGCTTACCAAGTGCTCTTTTTTTTTTTTTTCTCTTATTTCTGGCACTAGACTGCTTTTCATTATCAACAATACTGATGCTAATTTAAAGAGCTTTTATTAAATAATCAATTATAATCATCCAGTAGGTGGAGCACAAACCTTGGGAATAGGTTGAAAATAAACTATCTTTTAAAAGCTCTAACAATTGTAATGGGAATAATTCGGAAAGTGATATAAATTGGGAAAGCATTTCCTTCCCCAGATACAACAGATGGTTTAGCTACTCAGATTTCAAGGTAATTCAAAACTCTGAACTACGACAGCTGACTGTAATGTTTATTTAAAAATGCACATAAGCAATTGAATCTCCACAATGAACCAACTAACTGCAGCCAGTAACAGCACAGTAAAATGAGATTCACATTTTACATGGAGCAATAACAGTGGGAAGGCTACAGTCCCCAGCAAATCGGCAGCTGGTATTTACAAAGTAGTATGGTATATAAACACAAAGCATGATATCCTATTCATTTACATCCAGGATGTGCTTAGTCAGAAGCTCTTATTTCCACAGTACTGTTATTTAAACAAAATATCTGCCAGCTACTGCCCCAGAGCATATTTAATCCTTAAATTGATCTTGAAATCATAACTTCATGTATCAATGAGACACTAAAGGAATTACTTTATTGATGATCAGCCAACTTTTGTAAAGATAAAGTAGGCTGCTTTTTCACTGTGTTAAGACAAAACTAAGGAGCCTGGTCAGTACAAGAGGTGCAAAGATGCAGGAATATGGGTTCCTCTAAGTATTCACTTTGAAAAAAATCTGTAACTTTACTGAGACTTTGCTTTCCAAAACTATAGCTGCTCTTGTCTGTGCAAATGATGATTTGTCCTTTACTAACAAACTAATTGACTGAGCACATCTTGTCAGCAGATGAGTATTTTTAATGCTCAAGCTCCTTCATTTTAGAGGCACTGACAGCAGATTAATATAACACCATCAGGAAAAAAAAAATCACACCATTTAGAAAAGCCTGAAAACAAAAGCCCTCAAACTCCAAGTTCTCTGCATAAGCAGTTCTTATTAGCTTAAAAAGTGCTGGGCATCAGGGGTTATCAGATTTGGACTCAGCCTTGGTATAAATTTGTTTAAAGGTAGGATGCTGGTGGTTCTTCTAAAACACAGAAAAAAACCACCAAAACGACATGAAAGTTTTCCTCTACAATCCAACCCAAAGAGAATGAAACTAAATGACACAAGATTGAAAATAAAGCAGAAGCACTACTACATCTTCCCTAGATCATTTGCTAAAAGTAATTCACTGCTGTTACTTTTCAGCAAAGGCTTTATAAATTTAAGGCTAACATCAATGTTTGATCAACTTGATAAACTTCTATAAATAAATTACTCTCTTGGTAGATGAAGGGAAAGCAGTGAACTGCCAAGTCCATCACTAAACCATGTCCTAAGAACCACATCTACACATATTTTAAATACCTCCAGGGATGGTGACTCCATCACTTCCCTGGGCAGCCTGTTCCAATGCTTGACAACCCTTTTGGTGAAGAAATTTTTCCAACCTAAACCTCCCCTGGTGCAACCTGAAGCTGTTTACTGTTATCACTTGCTACCTGGGAGAAGAGGCCAACCCCCCCACCTCACTACACCCTCATTTCAGGCATTGTAGAGAGTGGTAAGGTCTCCTCGGAGCCTCCTTTTCTTCAGGCTGAACAATCTCAGTTCCCTCAGGTCTTCATAGGAATTGTTCTCTTCACCAGCTTTATTGCTCTTCTTTGGACACACTCCAGCACCTCAATGTCTTTCTTGTAGTCAGAGACTCAAAACTGAGCAGTCTTCAAGGTGCAGCCTCACCAGTGCTAAGCACAAGGGCACAATCACTTCCTTGGTTCTGATGGACACAGTGTTTCTGCTAAAAGCCAGGATGCTGTTGGCCTTCTTGGTCACCTAGGCACACTGCTGGCTCATGTTCATGTGACTGTTGGCCAAAAACTGTCTGGATTATGGAGTAGACTCTACTCTCAGCAAGTTTGTAGATGACATCAAATGGGGAGGGGTGACTGATACACCAGAGAGTCATGATGACATCCAGAATGACCTCAACAGACTGTAGTAATGAGCTGACAGGAACCTCATGAAGTTGAACAAGAGGAAGTGCGAACTCCTGCACTGGGAGTGAACAATCCCAGGCACCAACATATGCTGGCGGACACAGAGCTGGAAAGCAGCCTTGAAGAAAAGGACCTGGGGGGTCCTGGCAGACACCAAGGTGACCATGAGCAAAAAATGGACCCTTAATGCAAAGGCAGCCCAATGGTATCCTGGGTTGCATCAGGCAAAACATCACCAGCACGTTAAGGGAGCTTCTCCTCCCTCTCTACCGAGTGCTGGTGAGGCCCCACCTGGAATTGTGTGTCCAGTTCTGGGCTTCTTAGTGTAAGAGAGATATGGAGATACCAGAGAGAGTCCAATGAAAGGCCATGAAGTGGATTAGAGGATGAGCATGTCTCCTATTAGGAAAGGCTGAGAGAGTTGGGACTGTTCAGTCTCTGGAAGTGAAGTTCAGGGAAGATCTTTTTGATGGCTATGAATAACTAAAGGGAGGGTGCAAAGAGGACAGAGACAGGTTCTTTTCAGCAGTGCCCAGTACCAAGACAAGAGGCATTGGGCACAAACTGAAACAGAATGTTCCATCTGAGCATCAGGAAACACCTGTGAGGATTACTCAGCACTGGCACAGGTTGCCCAGAGAAACTGTGGTCTCCATCCTTGGGTGGAGCTAAAAAACTGGTGCTGGGCCACCAGCTCTAGGTGGCTCTGCTTGAGCAGGGTGGGTTGGATTAGATGATCTCAAGAGATCTCTTCCAACCTCAACCCTTCTGTGTGAAGGTTGGAAGTAGAAAACAGACTGTCATCCTCCCCAGTGAACTCATGCCTACTCTGCATGTGTTGAAAGAAAAAAATAGTAAAAATTTCAATTTTTAAATTATAAACTAGCAATGTCAACAATAACTTCTGTGCCTGTAAGTCTTGTGAGGAAGAATTTAGGGTGCAGCTATCTGCCCAGACATTGCTTATGAATTTAGTTACGCCTTTTCATAACTATTATTGCATGTAACAAGGATACTATCCTTGAAGTTGTTGACATACTTATTCTGAGAACTTTTAATCATTACTTACCTGCCCTTGAAGAAAAGACACCCCGGACAACACATAATGGACTTAGAGATTATATTGTTTTTATATAGTTTTGTCAACTAGACAACAATTAGTGCTACCCTTACATGAACTGACTTCATTATAATTCTAAGAATCATACCCATAGGTCAAAAAGACCCTTCCCCAGGTGAAGGCCCTTCCCTGAAGCATGCATAGTAGTGAGAGTATGGAGTCAGCAGTATTATAATTGTATGGAAATTAGTAACTAATAATCATAATGAGGGTGGGATTGTAAATTACTAACCTAGTAATAAATGTAGCACTGAGAGTTTTGTTTGGTGTGCTTGATTTGCTGGAACCCACCAAGCACCCAGGCTTGTGCAACTCTGAATTAAATAAGCAAGGTCTCTTCTGTGTAAGAATTGGATTTATTGCACACTGCGTCATGAATCCATTTTTTTAGACAATGGTGCTGCCAGGTAAAAATGTGGAGCTTAAGGAAGTCATGATTCCCTTGAGAAACCATCACCATAGCTAACAGCTTTACAAGTGTTACAAAGCTAATGGATCTTGGTTCATACAGAGATTTGAGACATGACCTGATGGTTTATCAATCACCTCCTACCTGCATAACTGTCAGAAAAAAAGAATCAATTTCAAGGAACTTCTAAGTTCCAAATTACTTCCCTCCATTTAAGCAATGACCCTTCATTTTGAATTGTATTTCATAGTTTATGAATACTGTACACACTACCTTTCTAACATTAGACAACTTCTTTTCAATTACTATGGGAAGATTGTTACCACAGACTTCCATTTGAACTGCTCATTTTGCTTATAGTTATGCCATTCTTAATGAACACAAATGGAAACAATTTACTTTTATGAACGCCATACCTCAATTTTTAACTGGTTCACCTGAGTGACTTGGATTTATACTGCATTTCTTAAAACTGCAATGAAATACATACGGAAATGTATTTATGTATCAATGAGTATTAGTTTAACTACACCAATCTGTCAAAAATATGCAGGCTGTCTGGTATTTGCTTTTACATTAGAGTATAACATTTCAAGACCAGTAATACAATAAACAGTGTTCAACTGAGATGTGTAGTGTTACAGTGGTACTGTTCCAGAAAACTAAGAAAGATATTCAATCTTTCAACTGAGACTCAGTTTATTACCTGCAAAGGTTGCAGGGCTGCACACTGTCTTTAATCACCCCCAGGTGATTATACTTCTTTTCCATTTTCCTTTATATTTCAAAACATATGCTGGTGGCACATACAGTTATGCTAAAATGGTAACATAAATATCTACTGCCTGTCTTAGGAGTTATTAACATCTTCCAATATCTAAACATTGCACAACAGAAATAATCTGATACAGGAACTATGGGGGAGCATTAACGAGTTAATATTAAGCAGAGGAACCTGGTCTGAAGTTGTGTGCTTGCAAGGAGGAACCCATTTTCCCCTACAGTATAGACAGGTGACTCTTGTATGTGCCATTACAATCCCAATGCCAGGCAAAAAGACCTCTATGCCTATTAAACTACTTACAACCCTTTATTGAAATATTTCAATGTACAGTTTACTTATCTGATTTGTCACAGAATATTTAATGCCTTTGCATTCTCATGTATGCAGAAAGGCAGAATGTTCAAAGCTCTGTTTAAAATTTCAATAGAGAGTAACTATTATAAGCACAATCCAGTAGTAAAAAGACTTTGTGTTTGTTGGGAAGTGGGAGCACAAAGCTCTGCCACATAAGGGAGACTGCATCTCTCTTGTGACAAGCAGACAGAAAAGCACAACACATTTCACAAGGCTACAGCAGTCACCCGCCTGCTGACCTGCACTGAAAGCCTGAACACACTCACACATCCACTGAAGTTAACAAAGGCCAGAAGAATACCAGAGATGCAGATCAGAGCCACCTGATGAAAGCACTACTTACCTTTCAGTTATACAGTACAGGGTGACTACAGTGAGTCTGCAGAAAGTAGTGAGTAAATCGGAATATTGTTCTTTTTAGATTTTATTTGTCCTAGTGAAAGAAACTCCATTGGTGAAGCCTTTTAGCCTAGCTTCCTCTAGAGAAAAGCAGTATGGCTATTTAACAAAATGAACATGCCAGTAGTAGAAATATATTGATCTGTCTCAAGGTTTTTACTCTTTTGTTGTTTTTGTCATCTCCCATCAGAGGATCCCTGGTTACTTACCTTCTTCTTCTGTTTGTCTCTCTCAGATATTTCTGTGCCCTACTCCGACATATTTTTTGATCTTCTTTCAATGCCTGACGTTCTTCTTCTAAATCCTGTTCAAAATGAAACTTGAAAGTTTTATCCCTAGTATTGTGTTAAGGACAATAAAATCTGTATCAAATAGGTAATTAAAAGATATAATTGCCTCTTTGATCAACCTTACATACCTTTTTAGGAAAGTGCAAGCTTCGTAAGACATAAAATACCGATATACCTTTTGACTAAGTACACATTTGAAATTCATTAGTATCACTGGAGACAAGCTCTCCATAAAACAAGATCAGTCCTGCCTCACGTGAACAATGATTTAAGTAGCAATGTAGAGGTGGAGCTTTGAACTCTTGCCAGTGTTTCTTACTACTTAAATTCAAGAAAATAAAGATCCCCAAGTTAGGATGGAAAATACAATCCCCAACGGCAGTATCTCTAGGAAGAGGGAAAACCAGAAAACTCCAAAGCTGCGTGGTAAGTCAACTTTTCTACAGCAATTTAAAAATTCCAATGTACAGGTTTTATTACAAGACCCTCCCCTTGACAGGGGGCTAGGGCGGAGGCTGTGCTGCCACCACCGTCCCCAACATGGGCCCCACGCAGCTCCTTGGCCCCACTCCCCGCCTTGGCAGGGCGCAGGACAGCCCGGGCCGCCCCACGGGCCCTTCCTCTCTGCGGAGAGGCCATTCGCCTGCGGCCACCCTCGAAGACAGCTCTACCGCCCTGCCAGCCCACCCACCCCTCCCGGCCGAGCCGAAGGATACATAGCAGCAACAGCGTTCCACTTCCCATCCGCGCAGTCCTGGAGGCCTCCGGGGAGGATTTGCCCCTGCGACATCACGTCGCCCTTACCGCTGTGTCCCATTAAGCGTCCCATAACCGCCGGCTCCATACCGGAGCGCGCCGCGGTCAGTGCCGGACTCTGGCCTGTTCCTCAACGCGGCCCTACCCGTGCCGCTTCCATCATAGCAACGGGAGACGCCGTTTCCTTGTCAACGGATCGGGGGAGTGGCTGAGATGAGTGCGGTGGCGGTTTGTCCGGCATTGCCTTTACTAGACTTCAAAACAGGCGCGAGGGACGGGGTCTGGAGGTTGCGGCCCGGCCGGAAGCTCTCCCGCCGAGGACGACTCCTGGCCTCGGAGGTCCCGGCCGCCTCCGGCCGAGGATGGAAAGCAGACTTGGGCGCTTTACTCCGCTGCCGGGTACCCTTAGTGTCTGCCCGTCTCTACAGGGACACCTCTGCCGGACTCCGTGCTTGGCTCTCGTTGTACTTCTAAAAACACCAGGATGCCGTTAAAACAATCAATCAATCAATCAATCAATCAAACAAACAAACAAACAAACAAACGGAAACCACAACGGTATCCGAACCAATGCGTTTCTCACTAGTTCTGCAGGGCAAACCTAAACACCGCCCGTTTGCAGCGCATTTCTTGCTGCTTGTGAGTTTGCAAAGCTCTTCGTGAGTGTCTTGTTAAATCTGTTGACTGTAGACTTGTGAGTTAACAGACAACCTTTTTTCTTTTTTTAAACCACACGTTGCAGAAATCACAATGCAAAAAAAAAAAGTAAAATTGT